>JAQIXS010000366.1:0-50100 GCA_034700785.1 Rossiulus vilnensis | reverse complement strand
TGGGACTTGGGAAAATGTCCGTTATTTAGAGGTGGCCGCTATTTAGAGGTGTCCGTTAGAGGAGGTTTTACTGTATAATGTAAATCCAACATATAGTCTGTAATCGTATTTCGCGGTACATTTAATCCTAACTAGGCAAACGCATGCTGATCAACAGCAGCGCCTCTATATTCTGTCAAAAAAAAAACAATCGATCTGATCCTAACCAAGGAGAGGGATCCAGTTTATAGATTACCTCTTCCAGCAATGAGCACGCCCTAACGAATGGTAGACTAGTCATGCGACTGGCATGACTAATCGCAAACGGGATGTTGCATTTAATTGCTTCCACGTGAATTCCCAGGCAGTAGTGGTCAAGTTTAATAAGAGGCACTACTAACCTTGAGCAGTGTTTTAGTTTTTGACAGATTCCAGAGCCGCAAATCGCGTTGCACCCTACCATATTTGAATATCTTAGTCATGCCATTCCTGTCACGAGACTAGAGTTTATTTCCGTTCCTTGAATCCTTTTTATTTAACCTTTATAAACGAGCTGTGCTGTTCATGCCATTTTCGTTAGATCGGATTAGCCGGAAAATAATTTGATTATTTGATATTTGTACATCAAAACGGCCAGCATGGATGAGTCAGAACGTCTAGGTAAGCCAATTTTTATTTTTATTTTTCTGAAGCTGACAATTTATTTATTTATTTTTTTGATTTTTCGTCTAGTTGCAGGATTGCTGCAACCACCCTCTCGAGCCCGTAAGATTATTCCCTTCACTACCCTAAATAGTTGAAAATATTTTTTGTAATTAATGTCATGTATGAGCGTTGATTTCATAAGTTTGTTTACTGTACGAATAGAACTTTTGACACATCGAGTGTTGACGTTTTTCATAGGACTGGGATTGGCAATCGCTGAAATAACAATTGGTAAGGAGATGTTTTATTTTATTTATTTATTTTTGTTTTATGAGGTCCAAAACGATATAATACTCATACCTTTTAAAAAAGGGTAATGGCAACACAAACTATAAAAAAAGGGCTCCCACAGACCTGGAAAACCTGGAATTGTCAGATGATTAGAAACAACCAGGAAATGCTACGAAAATTTCAAAATTCTAATGCAAAAGTCAGTGAAATTTTTATCATATAAAATAGCTGCCTTAAATTGCAATTTCTTCAAATGATTAATTGGTTATGATGCTACTCAAAAGAGGGCGTATCTAGTCACGCTTATGCAATAATAGGGGATTTCCCTATTTAACAAAGCACGCCTTCAACTTTTGAAATCATAAATAAAAATATCAATACCATTGACGGATAAATTTTGTTTCTATTTAATTCTTTAACCATTAATGGGGAAATTTGGGAAATTTTAATGAAATATATTGTCAGCCTTAAATTGACATAATCTCAACAATAAGGAATTCCCCTTATTATTGCATTATGTTTTAAATAATAAATATAAATATCAATAACTGGTAAATTCGGTTTCCATTTTATTCTTTAAACATTTGTGATAAAGACAGATACATTTTTCCAAAAATCTGGAAAGTTGAGCTTGATTTTTCAATTGAGTTAAATGTAGTTTTTATAATTTAAAAAAAACCTTAAAAATGACGTTCAGAAGTTATCGTGATCATCAGGGATTCACGAAATTTTCATGTGCCATCCAGAATTGGTCGTCCAATAGGGTTTCAGTTTTGGTTTATAATTTCAAAATGTCCTATTTATGGATAAAAAAAGTTAAGAAATTTGTAAATAAATGGGGCTTCCCTGCATGGCCACGCTTGCATTGCGGGTTGCCTAACGTTTTTTTTTTCAAATTCCTTACATTTTTTTATCAATAAACGGAACATTTTGAGATTATAAACCAAAGCCGAAACCCTAGTACACTATTAATTCTACATTGTGGAAAATGGTTTTAGCAATTATAATAAGTATTTGAAGCGAAACTGTGCAAGTAATTTTGTTTGCATTGTGGGGATGCTTTTGGCTCTGCATTAGTTTTGCTAATCGCCAAACGTGAATTACAAATGGTAGTTTTTTTGTTCGTCAACATATTTACATGTATTTCGGAAAGCTTCACTAATTGGATTTTGTACAAATTTTGTTTTCAAATAGAAATTAACAAGCTTACCTTAAAATGATGTCTTGGTTTTTCTTTCCTTATAGGTGCCTTGCATTTGAAAGAATGCCCAGTGCAACCGAATATACCGATTTATTTGATCGTTTTCGGAGTAACATGTATCATCCTCTTAACCATTACTAACCTTGAGCAATTGTGCAAAGACGAGAGCGATTCTGATGACCAGATTTCGTGCAACTGTCTGGGAATTTTCAAACAGTTGGTCCAGCTTTTTTTACTTGCATGGCTCATCACAGGTAATTCACTGATTTTTAAATTAAAAAAAAAAATTAGACCTAAAACAAAGAAAATTATCAGCATTTTCATTTAAAAATTCCACGCACATGTACAGTGTGTTCTTTATTTGAGATTATTTACGATTAACATTAAGTTATGAATAGCTTCAAAAATCTGTTTTGTAAATTTTGATCAGTATCACTTAGACCTACAAGAAACAGTAAAATGGTGCAATGCATGTATTATTTGAAATTACGTTATGGATCTTACATTCTGAAAATAAGTTTTCAAAATTGTTGAAACAATTCATAACTTGTTATGATTACTCTTATGCACTTTAAGGAGAATTTCCCAAATAGTGGTCGATGGTCAAGATAGGCAGGCGGTCAATATATCGAAATAAATTAACATTGGTAGTATAGGCTATTTCAAGGGACCCTAAAATCGGTCAATGTAATGTAGGTAGGTGGAATACATATCAGGGTGGTCCATTTGACAGGTTTGTGTATTTAGTTTATTTAGGCAGTTACAGCAGTTAAACTTTATGGAAAATATAACACCAAATAAGTTGATCGAGCCTAAATTTCTTTTTAAAAAAATGTATTTTCTTTCTTTCTTTCAGGGTGTGTCTGGGTTTTCAGTATTCACAAACCCGGATTCGACCACAGTGTGAAAAACTACTGCGATTACACGGTCTACTATTTCACGTATTATCTCAACATCGTCATACTTTCTTTGATTTCACTGGTTTTCCTGGGGCTGTGCTTAGGCTTGTCGTGTGCCAAAAAAGCCTAAACTTTTTTAAGCAATATGCAGTATTGTAAGGAAAGGCCACAGGTGTTTTAAAACATTTCGATTGTTTAATGAATCTCAAATTGTGCACACCAGCCCAAAGGATACTGCATTCGTACTTGTTTAGTACGTCATTGAAATCGTTTTATTCGTAAGAAAAATGAAGTTTAGTAGCTGTTTTCTTAGTTTTAAAATACTACGATATACTGTTTGTATTCAGATGTTTTTTGAAAACTTTTTATTAAACATACAAATATATCCATATTATATGAGCCGCATATTTTTAAAATACGATGTATATTTATGGTGAAAAATTATGCTGAATTAAGGCTGAGCCAAAAGAACGTCCACTATGCAAAAAATTGCTAATAGTTTTTCTTCAAATACTTATTATAATTGCTAATTTTTTTATTTTAAATATTTTTGAATATTTTATTTACTATAAATAATTGATGGTGAAACATTATGCTGAATTAAGGCTGAGCCAAGAGAATGCAAAATATTGCTAACAGATTATTTCTTCAAATACTTAATTTCTAATTGTTTTTAATTTCAAATATTTTTTAATATTTTATTTGTTTTCAATAATTATTTGTGAAACATTAAGCTGAGTTAAAGCTGGGCATTGCAAAATATTGCTCACACATTTTTTATTCAAATATTTATTAAAATTGCTAAATTTATTTTCTCCAGTGTAGAATTAGTGGTATACTAGGGTCTAAACTAATTTTCAAAAATTGAAAATATCCTATTTATTTATAAAATATTTGGGGAATTTGAAACAAAAACATAATGCGACCTTTCGAAATAGGAGTTTCAAGTCTTTTATTATGTAAATAAAAGGAGCATTTTTAAATTTAAAAATAGCTTGTATTCTGGTGGAAGACCAATTCTACACTGGGCAAAATATATTTAGCAATTATAATAAATATTTAAAGGAAAATAATTGTATTTATATGCATTTTATTATTGTAACATGGTAGGCATCCTCTTGGATTGAGCTTAATGTGCCATATTTATCTACATTTTATCATTGACAAACAACTATCTTATCTACTGTATTTGGTCATGAAATAGTGACTGGGTATTATAGTAACAACACGTAGTTTCATTTTCGTTTTAATTCGACCATTTGGGACGTTTGGTAAGCCAACCAATTTTCATTTTTCAAAATTGTTTAAAAAACATACTTCGATTCTGATATATAGATCTTCGCCTTATTATTTGTCATCAGTTGGAATAGGGTAAGTTAAATATAATTACTTAATCTTATATGTGATTTGTTATCCGGGTAACTGTTGGTATTTTATATTAGGTTATTTTCTCGATTTGGATGACAGCTGGTCAACATGAATGAAAATATAGGTCTAAGTAAGTGAATCCTAATCTGATATCCAAACTTATTTGTTTCAATAGGCCAAAAATGTTATTAATTTGAGTTTTTGTTCCTTTTTCAATTAAAGTTACACAGATGGAACGACCCTCTGGCAAAGGTACGTTTTTCTGTTCTGTAGGCCTAAATAATTTACACATTTTCATTACATGTACTGTGAAACGTTTAATATTTTCATTTTACGTTCTAAGCTTTCGCCATATTCAAATTGTTATCGTTCGGCATAAACCTGGGTCTGGCAATCGCAGAAATAGTTATCGGTAAGCTGTTTATTGGTTTTTGTGTGTTAATTGTGATATCGTTTATTTTTGTTATCAGAAGGGTGACACATGCCCATGTGTTGGTTCGTGGGCAGGCTATGAAAGGAAAGGGTTTCAAAACCAGCCTATGACTATGTAGTGCCATTCTGCGCGCAACATTCAAATTGTTTTTTTTTTTTTTCTTCTAAACTTAGGTTCAAAATATTTGTACGAATGTCCAGCACAGCCGAATATTCCCATTTACTTAATCGTTTTGGGATCATTTGTTCTCTTCCTCGTCATTTCTCAGGGTTTTTTGCAAATTCGTAAATCCGAATACGAACACACTGATCCGGATGCGGGTCAGAATTGGGGTTTCCTGAGAAAATTCAACGCCTTGATCAACTTATTTCTTGTGGCTTGGTTCATAACAGGTAACTTCTCAGTTACTTAGAAATCGGAGATTTTTAATACAAAAATTACGAAATTTTTTTTAACGAAATCGCACCGTAAAAAGGAACATTACCAAAAAACAAAAAGCCGTTATAGCGAAACGTCGTTTTAAAAGGGCTGTATATCGAGGTATGAGTGTATATTGATTTGGAATGATTTTTTTTGTACTTTCAGGTTGTGTTTGGGTTTATCAGATTTACCAACCCTATTTCGATCCAAGTTCCAGCCCATACTGTAACAGAACAGTCTACTTATTCGCGTTTTGGTTCAACAATATCACTTTAATTATTTCGTTTATTGTAATAATAATAGGGTTTTTTAAGAGATGTTCGCAAAATAATCGCCCAACAGACACGGGTGTTTAAGAGTCACAACAATCAGAAACATTGCATTTTAAATTTCTTTGCTTAAAATAATTTTTCGAAATAAATTAAGCTCATTTGAACGGGGAATAAAAATTGAAATAAAAATTTTCGAAGCTGAAAAGTATGTATGTATATATATATTTTTTTTCTTTCATGCAATTCTAAGACATGTTTAAAAATGTGGACGTTTCCTATTTATTTTTTTCAAAATAAAGGTGAACTTGAAAGGATAAACTCAATGGAAATCAATATTAATTTAATTTATTTTTAATAGTACCAATATTTCAATAACAATTTTTTTATTTACCATATTTACAAATATAATTGAAATTTCACAGATTTAGTTGGCAATTCTATGTTTCGTTTATAAAAAAAATTATCAGTATAAGGGACGCTAGGCCTGATAGTTTATCTCAATGTTTTACAGTTATTTGAGTTTTTGAATTATCAGGGTTGATTACAGTTGGATGCTTTTCGAGCCTTTTATAGGTGTGCTTATCTCATGAAAATTCATTGGAAATTTTAACGTGTTAGTTGATGCCTTTGGTTTCGTCAATTCTTGGATTTCACTGAATCTTGTAAGTTTCATAGAATTTTATAAGGGAAAGGTGGACATACAATGGATTATCAATAACAGTTTATGTTTTGTGCGTTAATAAATTTGTGATATATTACCACTGATCCACATAATTGTCAGGCTGATTTAACCTCACGTAGTTTTACCTATGTTCTCGATTAGATTTCTCGAAGATTTTTTTTTGCAAAACGTTTGGGGGCAATGTAATAATGTAATAATTCGAAGTGTATTTTCTAATATATGTCTGAGTTTGAATGTGTTTTAAAATGCATTCCAAATGCATATCTTCATTTCATAATTCATTGATGAAATAATGACATACAATGTAACCAGTGGTTACCCACATGAAGTTGGTATATATTCTAAAAATACACCCATCAATATACTACTGATATGCAAGAAGTATCACGGACTGATACGAAAGTATATCATGTATATCATAATATATTTTCAAATGTATGTTAAACTATTATAAAAACTATATAATGCCATTGTATAAAATTATCTAAGTTTTAAAACATATGGCAAATACATAATTGTAACATAATTTCAGATATACATGTATTGCATAAAACACTAAACGTTCCAATTCATGATATTGCTGACACATTTCTGGGCATAACGTTAGGAATATTTTTTCACGTTATCCTGTATATTTTGAAACATACCCTAACATCATGTTGCATGCTATACATTGCAATTGTAAATAACTTCTTTATCGTTTTTTTACACTTCCAGTATTTGTACACATGGTGGTAATGATGCATGTGATTGCATAATTACCGCAAAAAATAGACGTACTTTAACTGCTCAAGACCATCGAAATATTGTAGAGAATTTAGTTTTTTTATGTTTTATTTTTTTTAAAGAGAACTGATTACTTTACTCCATTTTCAGAGCACGAAAAACCTTCAGTCTTGTAAGCTACCGATATTTACCTCCATCTTCACCATGCCTAGGAAAAAATCTAAACGCAATAAGAAAACCAGAGCTGGGAATGTCCAAGGGCCATACACGTATGCAAATCAACCTTCCACGTCAACGGTTTATAGACCAATATCATTCCAACAATCTCGAGCGCAGATTTCGAGTGTAATTCGTGATGAACAAGCCAGACGTATTACATGCACGTACACTGAGGTCAACGAAACCAGAACGGTGTATGTCCCAGATGATTTCCCCACAACACATGCAGAGCGACCTTCCCAGTCTTTGGTTCATTCACCAATGGCATTCGAACCAGCTCAACCACGCTCTATCAACAACAAAAAACGCACCAGAAGTCATAGGTCTGCTCGTTCACAAATGCCCTCTTGGACTGCAACTGACCAGTCAAGAGATTCCGGTTGGCAAAACAACCAAATCATGAACCACCACCCCAACAGGACCAACAGTGAGAGCCACACCGAGTTTTCGTGCATATGTGCAGGCATATTTATTCAAGCATTGTTCTTGGCTATTTCTATAGCGATGCTTGTGATTGGTGAGTTGAAATTACATTCGATTAAATAATAAACCATCCAAAGAATAGTTAATCTAGCATTTTTTTAAAATTTGATTGAAGATATATAAAAACATTTTTTTCCAAAGCTGAGCTGAAACTCTTACATTGCTAGATTTATTTTCCCCAATGTAGAATCTGCCGTCCACTAGGGACCAGCTGTGGTTTATGATTTCAAAATGATCCGTTTATTTATTAAAAAAATTGAATAAAGAATTTTTTTAAAAAAAAGTTATACGACCGCCTAAAACGCGGCTTTCCTGCATGGCTACCTCCGAATTTGTTCGACGTTTTTTTCAAACTTTTTAGTTTTATTTTATAAATCAATAAATTGGACATTTTGTAATTATAACGAAAAGATGGAACCCTAGTGGACGACCAATTCTACAGTGTGGATAGTATTTAAAGCAAAAATGTGTACTTTTTTACACGGCAGACATGCTTTTATTGCACATTTTTAAAATGTATTTTTTAATGCATCTTGGTATATTTGGAAAATATTTTGGCCATTTCGCTGTGTATCTCAATATATCCGAAAATATATGTTGAATAAACTGATAATTTTGCAATAATTTTCACATTAATGTATGTAGTATGCTTTTCAACGTTTTAAAAATGTAATTCGTTAAATGTTCATTATTTCGAAAATACACTGTAGATACATGTATTTCGTCTAATATTTTCCAACATTTCTTGGTACTTTCAAAAAACGCATTTCGTTTTGTATCATGCTCTGTTTTTTACCTGATATGTCACTCTTCATTATGAATTTTTTTTAAATGTTTTATACACATCTATGTGTAATTTCGATTTTATCTGTACCTTTTCAAAATACATTCTGCTAGATTCAGCCTTCATAAACGACTTGCATAATTGTTTTTTTCGTGTAATTTTTTAGGTTCCATCAATTTCGACAAGTGTCCCGTAGAGCACCGCATTCCCATTTTTATGGTTGTTTTTGGGATTTTTGGCTTTTTGAACACCCCATTGTGTTGTGTTTTATGCTGCAGTGATGGTAATTCAAACTCGAGGATTTGCCTGACAATAATCGAGATCTTGGTCGTCTTATTCATCGTTGCGTGGTTCATAACAGGTGAGAAACCTCAAGATTTCTACTACAGACGCTTTTGATTTTAAGTTTAACCTTATCTTGATGTCTACGGTGCTACCACCTGTTGGCAATGTGCTTCCGCAATGCATGCTTTAAGCCTTATTTGGCGTATCACTATAAATTCAATGTGCAACAAGTAATAATGTATGTGGTTTATTTTTCAGGTTCTTATTGGGTGTATCACGTTTACCCGCCAGATTACCACTTTATGAAAAATAATTATTGCGAAAAATCCCTTTACCTATTCGCATTTTCGTTTGTAACCATCTGCTACTCATTAGTAGGTTTAGTGCTAGCCTGGGTTTTCTGCGCCCGGGGCAAGTAAAGTACTGTGTCAATATTGAGGGTAATTTTTTTTACGCGCCTTCCCAAAACAGTGTTTCATGGCTGTGAATTGTGAAACTCGTATTAATTAATGGAACGCCGTTGGCGAAAATTTTCAAAAAAAAAACCTCATCAAATAATGGGAATTTTCGCCCAAGTTTTTCAAGGAAAAAACGTCAGGAAATAAATCTAAACTAAATGCTATAAACAACTTAAATGTAAAACGCCGTAGGCGAAAATTGTCGAAAAATTAATCACAAATTCTTGATTTAAGAAATTGTTGCCATAAAAAAATTGCCAATTTATTAATTGAAGGAACACCGTAGACGAACTTTTTTTTTCAAATAGTTATCACATATTGTGGATTTTGCAAAAATTACGTGAAAATATCGAATAATTCAGCTCCGTATTCAAGGAAATTTTAAACCGAAGTTGGAAAAAATTAATTTACTTACGAAATTTGCTTAAAGTAACGCCGTAAGCGAACATTTTCTAAAAGTTAATTACAGATATTAATGTAGATATCTCTTAGAGTAGTCATGTTTTATCCAGAGGTTCATCGTTGTTAATTGTTGATATTTAACTTGCTTTAACCTATAATTTTATATAACTATTTATAATTTAATTAGGAAAAAAGTTTACATGAATTATGAAGTTTACGAATTTATTTATTTTAGTAAGTATTCCGCGATTTTTTGTCATGCGGAAAAACTTATCCTAACCATCTTTAATTTGGGTTCAGATTTACTAAAAATTTACTCAGATTTCATCGACCTTCCTCTTAAATTTTCAATCCCATTTATTTACCCAGCTTTTTTTTTTTTAAAAAAAAGCAAATTTCACCACGTTAAAATTTTTGGGTGTAGGTTTAGTTAAATCAACTAAGATACAATAAACTATAATGCAATATAACGATTAAAAGTAGCCAATAAACGTTCACGTTTTAATAATTTCAGTGCTATAATTTTATTTCTCAAGACAAATTAATAAACTTTCATTATGTTATCAGTTTTAGGCCCTATAAAATTCAAAATGCCCTACGTTTTTTGTACAAATAAATTAAGAGACGTCATCAAGACTCAATTTGAAATGTTAGACATTGGTTTAACTTTTTAACTTATAAAAAACATTATTTTATACATTTCGTCTATGGTGGTTCATCTATTGCATGGAATTTTTTTCCCAATAATTTCGCCTTTGCAGTTTCTTTATTGTAGTAACATAGTAACCATAGATCATTTTTTTTTATTCAAGATCAATTCTTTATTTTATTACATGTATTCAAAATTTACTTAAATAAAATAATACAGTTAGACGTTTTTTAATAGAAAACAGAATCTGAATCATAACCAAAGCCAAACGTAATTATGATTGCAATTTCGCAAATTTAGTTTAAGAAATACTCGTCTTACAATGCCTTCACCGAATTCTGCTGTTTGCATTTTCTTATTTCGTTATTAAATGTGCTCTTATTTTCGATAAAAACCCATATAAAATCGACATGTTAAGACTGTGATGACACAAACATTAAAAAACACACATACAGTAGATGTTATGGAGATTAATTCCTTGGGTTCCATGAATAATTTCACAACATGTATTATCAACAATTAACGTATTGGCAGCGACGTACTGTACATGTTTTAATCGTTAAAAAAGTGTTTTTAATAAGTTAAGAAAATGTTCAGTAATATATATGCAACAATGTATGTAGCATATACAAACTAGAAGTAGAAAAAAAACCTAAAAACCTTTTCTTTTAAAGTTTTTTTTCGAAATTTAAAATCTCTCGATAATCAGCGATCTTTTCGATATTTCAAAATCGTAAAAAATGTCTGATTAAGAAAGGATAATGCACTGGTTAGCCAAATCATAGTTGTACCACGAATAGCGTGATACACATGTAATAAACAAAATCAGGATTATCCATGTTAGGACAAGCCATTGCACCTTGTTGCAATTGTTGATAGTTTATCTCAATTATTTGACAGTTATTAGAATATTTTTATTTTATTATTTTATTATTTCGAAATTTTAAATCTCTCGGTAATCAGCGATCTTCTCGATATTTGAAAATCTTATAAAAATGTCTGAGTATGATATGATATTGCATCGATTAGCCAAATCATAGTTGTACCGCTGATAGCGTAATAATAAACAAAATAAGGATTATCAGTGTTAGGCTCAAAAACCTTTTTGCAATTGCTGATAGTTTATCTCAGTTATTTGACAGTTATTTAAATGTTAGCTGTCTTGTGTGCTTATCTTGTAAAATCAACTTATTGAAACATACATTGATGCAAGTGCATAAAAGTTAACACATCCTTTCGGTATTTATGCAGTAGTGGTTGACTTGACTTCAGGGGCTTGGATTTCACTGAATATTGTAAGTTTAATTGACTTTAATTTACAAGTAGGAGTTCGATGGGACCTGGTGTAGTGTTCTAAGTGCTGTTTTATCATATTTATTTTAAAGTATAACGACAACAGTTCCACTTTTTGTCGCCTTCATAATGGACCCCGAGTCAGGTTAGTATATAATTAATCATATTTATCATGAAGCATTGCAGATTTTAGGATTTAAATTTTTCATACTAATCATCACTATTATTCTCATGCACGTAATGTACGTTTTAAATTCATAATAAATAACGATTGATCAGCTTGTAAGATTGTTTGAAACTTAGGTATTTTTTATTAATCACAAATTAGGTTCGACATCCAAAGGTTTTCTTGATGAAATCAGGGAACCGAAAGGATCAGGGAATTTTGAATTTTTCGGAAAAGTCAAATCGTTTTTCGTTATAACTTTAGGAACGAGTAAGAGATTTAAACATTTTATTTTTGTAATGATAAGAATAGTTTTAATCTGAAATCCTTTTTTTTCCATTATTTTCTCGCCCTCCAGTTGGCTGCACGATTTTTCTAGGAATATTATCAGCAATTCCTCTTGCGATGATTGTAATGGGTGAGTTGACATCACATCCATTGAATAATATGAAACATTCAAACAAAAGAATTATTAATCCAGCATTTTGAAAAAAGTCTGAAATTACTTTTTGAACACATTTTTAAAAAGTATTTTTAATGCATTTTGATTTTCATGGGAATATTTCATTGAATATTTTCTGATATATATATTAAACCATTTTATGAACGTATATTAGTAAAATGACAATTTTGTAATATTTTAAAAATTCATGTAGGCCTAAATGTTTTCCCTCTTTTTAAATGCGTTTTGGAATGCATGAAGATATATATATATTTCTACGTTAAATAAATGAATTTGACGAAATATTTTTAATTATTTAAGAATTTTATAAACGTATATCAATTAACTGACGATTTTTTCGTACAATTTCAAATTTGCGTATATGTATTTGGATTTTTTTAAATGCATTTTACAATGCCACAACATATACTTCTAAAATAGACACCTCTACGTGTATTTCATTGAATATTGTCTGATTTATATATTTTTATAGTTTTTAAAAATGTATTTGGCAGTGTATTAAGATATATTTATATAAACAAATACATGAATTTCATTGAACATTTTCTGATGTATTTAAAGCATTTACTGTCTATGCAAATTTAAACACATGGTTTGGTAGATTGAACCTTCACCTCATTGTATTTTGGTTTAATTTTTAGGTTCCATCCATTTGGACGATTGTCCCATTGAGCCTTACATTCCCATTTTCATGGTCGTCGCAGGGGGTTTTACCCTCTTGCAAACTCTGGAGCAGCTGATATTACGTTGTGTTGGACAAAGCAAAAATTATAATTTAAAATCAGTCATTTGGCTGGTTGTAATTGAGGGTTTTGTACAACTCTTCACGTTTGGGTGGTCGTTAGCAGGTAAGAAATCTCAAGTAATGCTTTTAAGTTGCATCTTATCTTGATGCCTACGGTGGTGCCACCTATAGGCATGAAGGGAAGCGTGCCTCCGCACTATATTCAATTAGCAGATCATTAAAATTTAATCTGCAGTGGGTTGAAAAATGTATATGTATTCTTTTCAGGTAGTTATTGGGTGTATCACGTGTACAAACCTGACTACGAGGAAAGAACTGACAATTATTGTGATAAATCCCTCTACCTGTTTGCATTTTGGCTTTTAACTCTCGGATACATATCAATAGGTCTATTCTTCGTTTGTTTGTGTTTGCTTTGTGTTGTAGGGATAGGGATAAGCTTATGCAGAACTTAGAAGGACTAAAGTGTCCAGTTTTTGAAGGAGACCAATTTTAAGGACATCATTTCCTAAAGGGAAAAGCGATGCTTTGCTTTCACGAGTTTTTATACGTCTTAATTTCCTGTAATTTGCCAAAATCAAACCTCGCATTTACAGGAGCTCTATTTTAATATTTGTAAACTCTTTTGTGTTGATTTTATAATGAACGTTTTTTAACTTGATTTTTCAGGCAGGAATTACCCTCATGATGTTGATACATACCTCCAAATATACTGAATGATGTGTGACAAAACATTCAAAAATTAATCATCAATCATGAATTGAGCCATGAGTCATGAATTATGTAATGTGTCTAAAAGTATATCGCACAATATATTTTAAAATATATTCTGCCATATGTTTTGAAACTATTATATGGATTTTATGCATTATTATTATATAGCTTATAACTATTATAGTTTTGATGATAGCTTAACATTTGTGTCACCATATATGTTAAAATATATTGCATGCAATATAATTTCAAACATACTACATAATATACTAAGAGTCCCAATTCATGATATTTCTGGTATATTTACAATATATTATTGGCATATTTTTAGAATAATTTGTCACGTATCTTATATATTTTGAAATGTATCCCAACATCATGTGGGTAATGTACCTAAGACCTTAAGACACATTTGTTTCATTAAAATAAAAACGTTTTTTTTAATTATGCGGTTTACGAATACATTATTTTACTTATTATTACACGAATTTTTTGTCATGCAGGAATAATACTGACATTCAATGTTCATTGAGCTAATATCAAACTACATGTACATATATCAGAAGTCGGGCATTGTACACGAAGCAGTGGATCACGACGAAGCTCATTGGCTGAATTCGGAGTACACTTTTAAAAAAGGCGTGAACAATTCGATTCACGTGACGACGTTCCATTCGCGGTATTCTACAATTCTATTTGAGCGATTTTGAAAAAGCGCGATCAGCGCCTGGTTTTTTATTTAAAAATATATTAATAAGAACAACAAGTTATTTGTATATTTGTTGAGATTTTACGGTAAGTCATTAGACACGTTTTAGATTAGCTCTGCATAAATCTGTTATATCCAGCCAAGCGCAATTATGTCTTCAAATGCTCATTTTCGTAGCTCAAACTGAAGGAGTTTTGTAAGCAATTTCTCATCTTTCTTGATTTGCAAATTTGTTGTTTTATTATTCGTTTTGAGATTAGTTTTGTTCAACGTTTGTTTTGGCGTTTTTATTTTCAAGGATAGCTCATCAGCATCTCGATTGTACTTCAACAATGGACGCCACTCTTGGCAAGTATAATTTATTCAGTTTAGGGGGTATGCACTGCAAATTGTCCAGACTGGACTGCAAAATTGACAGAGTTTTGTGGTAATGATTACAATTTGAAAAACTTGATTTTTTTATAATAAATTTTATGAAGATTCGGAACCGACTTATGGATCTTTGTTTAGTCAAATCCGAGAAGCTAGGGACCACAATTCCGGATGCATCGGCTTCCTGAAAGCATTTTTCTCCATAATTTTGGGTACAAGTAGGTGATCGAGCTAATTATTTTAAAGCTATGCCTCTTTGCGAATATGAAATTTTGATTTGAAATCGGTGTTTGTTTTTTTTATTCTGCTCCAGTTGGCTGCACAATTATTTTGGGAGTCCTCGTAGTCATTCCTATTGTGATGATTGTAATTGGTGAGTTGGCAGTAGATTAATTAACTAATAAATTATCCATTATATTCCTATCACAGCTTTTTTTTAAAGTTTCATAACAAATTGATAACCGAACTGCACTCGTTTAAACACGTATCGAGTTTTATGGTGTGGTGAAATATGCAAAATGCCATTTTCTCAGAATTGACCAAATGTAAAACAGTCGAAGTAATTATCCATTTTGAATCAATTGCATATACTACATGTATATAAATGTACCTATCGATCGATCGGAGGAATGTGAAAATGCATTTACTGTAATTGCATGTAATTTTAAAGAAAAGATATGTCAAAAATGTGGTGGAAATACTTAGGATATATTTAATTGATTAGTTTAGAAGGCATCCAACAAAAAATACAACTAAGCATTTCAAAATATTCAAATTTAATTAGATTCACACATTTCATTTTACAGTATTTTTAGGAACGTGTTCTGCACGATGTTGCAATCGAAATATTTCAAAACAAAATTGCGATGCAATAAAGCGGTAATTTTTCTTAGTATTCATTGCATTTCAATATGAATGGACTCCAAAATCTGCATCATAGCTAACAAAAAATAGAAATGCAAATTTTGATGAGAAAAATTCCAAGCATATCCATTCACTTTTGTCCAATTCTCAAGTAAAGAAAAAAAATTGCGATACACATGCATAATTCATCTTTTTGATTTCTGATTAATGCCTTGTTTGGGTTGCGTGCAGTTCGAAATTCATTTTCAGAAATTATCTTTATTGATTTCGCCTCTGTGTATTTCGGTCATATTCGCAGGTTCCATCAAGTTGCACGAATGTCCAGTAGAGCCGTACATTCCCATATTCATGATCGTCGGTGGGGTTTTCGGTCTGTTTCAAACAATCGTGAGTATAACGTTGCGTTGCACCAAACATTTCGTGGAGAACGTTTCGGAGTCCATCGTGTGCCTGCAAGTTACAGAAACAATACTCCAGCTCTTCATGTTGGCATGGTTCATAGCAGGTGAGAAAGTTGCAATAGATCGAACCGAATTCTCAGTTTGTTTTCCACAGTAATTTGTTTCGTTTGATATACATTAAAATCCGTTACGTTTTTCAGGTTCTTTTTGGGTGTACGGCGTGAACGAACCTGATTACGAAAACAGGCTGAGTGGGCGATATTGTGACAAAACTCTTCACCTGTCCGCATTTTGGATCCTCACCCTCACCTACCTAATTGCGGCTGTGGGGTTCTTGTTACTGTGCTGCGCAGGTGCTATCGTGTCGATGTGCGTCCTGAACGAATAGAGCGTCCGAATTATGCAGGTGGCCGATTTACAGAGGTATCCATCGCTTCCTTCCGCCGCGCAATTCAAAGTGGAAAAATAGTACGTTTAACCTAGGGCTGCTTAATTTGTCCACGCATTTTTTCGCATTTCACGAAATAAATTTCTCTAAAAATTCATTTTCACACGTTTATAAGTATATCCCAATGCTCTCATTGGTAAAGCATGGTGACAAATTGTGTTTTTGTCGACATTTTACCGAGCAGTCAAAATAACTATTATAGTTTTGATGATAGCTTAACATTTGTGTCACCATATATGTTAAAATATATTGCATTTAAGCTGAAAACAAGCATTTTAGGGGATCTTGCGCTTAATAATGTTTGGTTTGGCACCCTTCATATACACGAATTGTGCAAAATGTAACCTGTGTAAATATTGAATTTACAGTATTGTACCCAGATTGTTATTCAGTGTGTTAGTTAAGGCAGTTATGCAGATATTTGTCTTCTTATCATTATCTAAACTTGAGAAGTTGATAAGCAAAGAAGTTGATATTTTTCTTTAAAGTTTGTTTTCTTATCGGTTTCGAAGTAATTTTCGTTTTTTGTCGTTTTTTGCCAATTTTACGATGAAGAATGAACACATCCAAAACCCTTTCGTTATTTTATTTACGGAAACATCTGCAGGTAGGTATCAATACTCCATTGTAATAAGTTGCCTAGTTTTCTGTAACGTAATTAAATTAGCGAAATCGATATTTTTCACGAAACTATGCAATTTCTTTCTCCTCTCTTGAAAAATTGATTTCCTGTCGCTTGATTCGTTATGGTTTGGCACTCATCAATTATTTAGATCCGGAACCGGTATCTCTGAAAGGTCAAATCAGCAAAGTTAAATATAGAAATTTCGATACATGTGCATGGAGAGGTAAACTCAAAAATGAAACATTTTAGAGACAATTTTCTTCGTGATATGCTATATTCTAACAAAATTTCTTTTTATTTAGATCTATTAATTTTGATTTCATTAGGCGTTGCACTGTCGATGAATTTAATTGTTGAGTTAACTATTTATAAATTAACTGTAAAAGATGATATTCCATTTGGAATATTTTGCAAAAATCCCTGTATAGAATAATATTTGCGAGAAAAGTGTCCGAAATGGAGTATTTCGGAAAAAAAAAACCAATGTTTTCGTTAAAATTTGCGAATGTTTTTTTGCAATTTGTTTTCGAAACTATGTATCCTAAATATAATATTTTGAAAACATCTGTTTATGGTAAATTTTCCTAGTTTTTTTACCCTTTTTGCCAAGCTTTATCAAAACAAGGTCTCTAAAAATAAATATGGAAAAAATTTTCTCACGAAAAAATTTAGGAATACTTTTATGAATTTTTTTGTGAATTTGGCGATGGATTTGGCGAGGATTTTACGACTTTTTCGACAAATACATGTATTGCAAAACAAGTTTACATAAATTGAATTTTGTGTCGAAAATGCAACACTTTTATTTTTAGACATTTCTATTTATATGTCTAATTCAAAATTTCAAAAATTATTTATGGTAAGCATTTTATACCATTTTAACACATTTCAGACATTTTTTGGAAAACACGGTGTAAATGCCACACTTTTATTCCTAGACATTTCTATTTCTAGATATCTAATCTCAAAAATTATTTATGGTGAAAATTTTATATCATTTTAATACATTTTAGGCAATTTTTGGGAAAACAAGATGTCGAAAATGAAATTTTTTATACATAAATTGTTGTTTACAGAAAATTTTGCAGGCTTTTTAAAACGCTTTTGTAAATTCCTATTAACGATAAATTTTGCAGAAGGTTTTAAGACATTTTTTGTCCGATATAGGCTAAATAACAGACATATGCTCCTGTGTACCATATTTCTTTGGGTATTATTGCAATTATTCTCCCATTTGACTGATTTTACTAAATACAGTGTATTTCCAACCTTATTTCTGTTAATAAATGGTCTTCTTCGATCCTTTTTTTACCAAAAATAAAGATACAGGTTCTCAGCAGCTTCAATAATAATTAAATTAAATTTCACTATAAAGATAAACTGAATTTGGACGGTAGTTTAATTTTAAAATCATATTAAAGCATATTTGCAATGGTATACAGAGTATTGGCAACATGTATATCCTCAATAAAATTTATCTCATAAAACCTTATAATTATTTTCGTTCATGTTTTTGCAAATTCTTGTTTGTTTTTTGTTTTTGTTGACTAATAATGCTTTTTACACGCAGCTTTTGCAGGTTCTGTTTGGGTTTATGGTGTATACTCCTCCTGATTATTACTGGACATCAAATGTCCAATATTGCGACGTGATCCTTTACTTGTTTGCATTTTGTTTGCTCAACGTTTACAACGGAATTTTAGTATTTTCAATAATCATCTGTTGTCTCTACGGTTATGTCAAAATCACTTGCTCAAGTAAGAAACTCATTGTTTAAATTAGTTCGAGAATCGTATAAAATTCATTTGCTTATCATCTGCTCTCTTTCAGAAAATCATGGGGAAGATCCTGACTAAAAAATACCCAGAATTATTTAACTAGTTTTTCTTTCAATGTCGCAATGGGTTTAAAACCTTATTTTTCGTATTTGATTCAATTTTTTAAAATTCTATCCTAAAAGTTAACGTTGTTTTTCCAGTATTTTCCGCCTGTATTTCAATTGTGAGTCGTTTATATTCGTTATGTTTGCTAATTTCCCAAGAAGCTTTTCTTATATTTTCTGGATCAATAATGCTTGTATTTTTTATAGTTGGTTTTGTTGAAAATTCCTAATTTCTCTGGAAGTGTCAATTAAAATATATATTAGTGCTAGTTCTGTTATTTTATAATAAATTTACATTTGCAAACTTAATGTTTTCACGTTTTTAATTTAATTTTTTTTTTCTTTCAAATTCGTGGTCAGGCTTGTTCTAGTATTAAATTATATATTCTTAAAATTTTACTCAGAATTGTTCGTATATTGAATCACACATTTTTAAATTTTACTAATAAACAAGATGACCAACATTGTTATCAATTTGTTACGTTTTTCTTAAACATTCTAAATTGCAGACATTTTCACCCGTGACATTTGCAGAATTTTTTCTCGAAATGCATCTTACATTTAGCTGTTTCATTACACTATATTAATTTATTTATCCAGTATTCAAACGTTTACCAAATTATGGTAGAATTGTTTGTGAAATTTGCCATTTTAGGCTGGTTGCAGATGAGACACTTGAAATTGAATTTATAACAAAATAAACATTATAATATAGTGTGTGTGTATTGAGTCACTGCATTATTTCTAGACATTTATCTTATCTCAAACTGAGTAGACAATTTTTTTAAAAAAATTCACACGTATCTTCTCATTGTCAGCACGATGAACCGAAAGCATTCGGATGGGGTAAGCCTTGTTCGACGCTATTTTTTAATAAACACTACTTTATATTCATTTTATAAACTCTACATTTCCTCCGTTTAGAGTGACGTTACGGTGTTAATGCCAAGCAATGAAGACAAACCAAAGAAAAGATTAAAATGCGGTGAGTATTTAGTTTTGTGCGGATTTTATTACTGATAAAATATATAGTCTGGCATTGTATGAAGGCACTTTTGAACTTTTCTTGAGTAAACGTTTCATAATTTATGAGTTTGTAACCATTTTCATGGATGAAAAGCATTGAAAATAGAATAAAATACACCAGTGACCAATGGTGGTTATGTGCGAAGCTGGCACTTCATCATCTTACTGATCAGGTGATATCCAGTGTAACACATCAAGTTCATTGGCTGAATTTTGAGCTTTCCTCTTTGCAAGGCGTGGGTAATTTCTGATTACGTCATAACGTTCCATTCACGTGAGCGTGTTCTATTTGCGTGATTCTAAATTCTATTTACGACATTCTTAATTGCGGAAAAATTAAATGCAGTTTATGGTTTTATTTGCAAGTATTGATTGGAGTTATGCTTTTAAGGCATTGTAATTTTATGGTGAGTCGCAGTTCATTTTAATGCGGTTGATAGCCGTTATTTCCATCAGAGTAGTATACGATAAAACAAAAAGGAAACAGAGAATGTCATGGAATTCGTGAGACGAGCCTGCATAATTGATAAAATGTAGTGTTTTGAAAAAAAATCTTAAATGTAGTGAGAGTTGTTTTATGTTTAATTTTCAGCATTTCGAGGGACTTTAAGTTGGGTATATTGCATTACAAGTTGGATACTTTGGATCCCCACAATGTTAATTGTTATCATTGGTAAGTATACATACACAGTATACTGTGATTTAAAAATGGTTGTAGATAGATATCGACGAAACCGCTGCACAGCACGCATGATGTTTCATACCATAAATAAATTCTAAAATTTGTGAAATATAGATGGTTTATATAGATGAAAAATATAGATTTAAACCTCTTTATTCTATAAGCATGTATTTTGAAAATAATATCGTACAATTTCGTTTTTTGAAGAGCAATATAAGTACATAATTATTGAGATAGAGCAGAAGCATATCGAAATGTATTCTGAAACTTTGCAGCGCTAAATAGTTTGAACCTAAACCTGCTTAAATGTGGAAATGCACTGCTTTTGAGCGTGAGCATATAAACTAGCAAATGAATATATCAAAATTAATGAAACTGACAATTTCGACCTGTTATCTAGATTTTATTTTTGCTTGTAGAGGATACTGCATTCATTTCCAATACAAATATTTCATTGTCTTTTAACAGGTGCTGTATTGTTTGCTATCGGTGCATCTTTGACGTTTAAATTGCGAATGAATACTGCATTGGTTATGTTTGTTTATAGGAATATCATGATGTTTTTTGAACCCAATTTAAAAATTACGTTACTTCCAAACTCACACCAGATAGATTAGTTAAACCGTAGCGCTAAAATTAAAATTTAACAACATGAGGGGAGTCGTTTTACAAATACTTTGCCAACCTACATGTATGTATTTGCAATTCAGCAGTTGCTTATATCATGGTAAAGTGGAATTAGTAAAATTCATCTATGACTGCAGTGTCAACTCAATACCCTGTTGTCAGAAAATACAAGCTATGCGGCAAGGGGGGTGATCAACCAGCCCATGTTGTTGTTGTTTTATTTTTGGTGTTTTTCTTCATTCAGCAGTACGTTAATCCGTTTTAGTCCATTTTATGTTGATTTTCGGTTGATTTTTCACTTGTTGTGTTTTCCCCCAAATAATTACATATTTAATGCGATGTGGTTCATCTCATTCGTTGCGGACCGTATTGAATTTTAAATTGTATTAAAAATTGACATTTCAATTTTCTAAAAATGCGTGATGTTTCAGATAGTTTGGGCGTGCTAAAAACGCGTGTTGAACAGATCACGTGAGCGAATCAAATGCACACACGTTCTATTTTCCACAAAATTGGGTGAAACGAATTAATTATATGGTTTTATAAGTAAATAACATGCAAATAACAGAAATAACAAAGGTAAGCATTGTTTTGTTAATATATATTCGCGTGTTTTTCCTATATATCGTTATAGTTGGTTTATCATTTTTCTTAATGTCATTCAATTGAGTTTAGTTCAATTCAACTCAGTACCCTTCTGTCAGCAAATATTTGCCATGTGATAGGGGGTGTAATCCTTAAGACCATGTTGTTGTTTATGTTGTTTTTTCTCAGGTATTTAATTACTATACGTATGGGTCTAAAACTCTTAACTTTAGACCCATAAGAAAAAAGAAACGCATTTTGAATCGCATATAGATTAAGACAATATACTTCATTTAAAATGCATTTTTAAATTAATCAAAATGCATTGCCAAAATTGCCAATACATTGTTTCGGAATGGGCAGTTGTTACTTTACAGACTTCTGAATTTTGAAATTTTCAAATATCATGATTATGTTTGTTTAAATTGATTCCTTCAAATGAAACGGCAGATTTTTCATCGTAAATTGTTTCAGTCTAACCGTTGTGTGTCGTTTTCATAGGCTGAGTCTGTTGAAAATCAACAACAAAGCACTGTGGTGGAGCCACCAGCCACAAATAACGAAACCACAGAAACTGAAGCAAGTAATCCAAATGGTATCAAAGATTAAATCATCATTAGTTTTGATTATTAGTCTGCTTATTAGTTCAAACCAAAAATGCGTTGGTTTTTAAATAATGTTGTAAAACGTCAATTTTAAGCATTTATCATTACGAAGCCCATTAATTTCTTCTTTAATGTAGTTGTTGAAATATTCATATCAATCTTGTCTATTCCTCCTAAAGCTACTTCACCAGATGCCGAATCTCAGTGTGCGAAAACTAGAAATGTCCAGAAACACTCCAGAACATGTTTCTATTTTAACATAATTTGCATCTTTTTGTTTTTGTGGGCAGGTAAGGATGACAGTAATTATCGCAAAAATAACCATGATGGATTTATTTTCTCTTATGTGTGTGGTGATGAGAAAATGCAGTCGTAATTTTATCCAATTATCTTTCTGATTGTTTCGCAGTTGGCCTCATTATTCCCATTATCATGATCATTATTGGTAAGTCAAAATATCACTAGTTTTTAATTTAATTTAATGATTCAAAATGTCCGAGTATGCAAAAAAAATTACTCATTCTTTTTTTTCTTTACATACTTTATTTATGCTTAATATTAATTCAATTCAACTGTAATTATAAAAATAGCAAATTCAATTGCTGTATTTATTAATATAGCAAAAAAGATCAATGCTTTGCATTATTTAGTTTTCTCCTATTCAAAACGTATGGTTTACGTTTGTGGTTAATTTTTTGTTGTAAACATATGAGGAATTTTCGAATGATACTCAATATATAAGACTAGTGGACTGCCAATTAATTCTACAAGGGATGGGGGAAGATTGAATTTAGCATTTATGATAGCCATGCAGATTCATTCTTGTCATAATCATGCTGGAATGTAGGATAATTCAATGTGCAAAAAAAATAATGTGTGAATGAACATTTCTTTGCATTTTGGATTTTCTATTTTTTTCTTCCACTTGATGATGGTGTTTTTTTTGTGATGATTGCGATCATTACTTTTGACCCAAGAAGGTGCTGCTTGCAGTCAGAGCCATTGTCGAAAACAGACAAGGAGGATATCCATGATTCTTGATCATCTGTAACTCAAATTTCAGGTGCAGCGAATTTGAGTAATTGTCCAGTTCAGCCACTAATTCCTGTCTACCTGTTGGTTGGCGGCGCTTTTGGTACCCTGGAAACCCTAAAAAGTCTGTTTGTGAGATGCGCAGGACAGGAAATGGAAAAAAGTGGCATGTACCTCCATCAATACATCTTCTGGAGCGATATCGTCTTAAGAGGCTTCATGTTTGCCTGGCTTTTAACAGGTCAGTTGCTGATTTAATTTTTTCCCAAAGTGCTAACTGCGGTTAAAAGTTGAATCGAAAACGTGTCAAAGTTAAACTAGTAAAGTTATCGTTTAAAAACAAAAATAATTGAAGGTTCTACCGAGATTTGAACTCGGATCGCTGGATTCAAAGTCCAGAGTGCTAACCATTACACCATAGAACCTTGCATGCGTGTTAGCATTATCGTTCTCATCGCAAGCTGTAATCTTGAAGCGATTACATTATAGAACGGTGAGATGGAAGAAAATTTAAAAGATTTTAAAGTCTAGAGTGCTTACTATTACACCATAGAATCACACAGTGATTAATTATTATCGATCATATATATTATCTGTTACTGACGTATTTTAGATTGCCAAAACTAAAATTTTCAATTTTTCAAGTTATTTTTTTTAACATGAATTGGGTTAATTCAGATTAGAATAGCAAGTAAAAGCGGACAGTTTATACGATTTATACTTTTAAAAAAAGTAGAGAAAAAAGATGGAAGGTTTTACCGAGATTTGAAGGTGGATCACTGGATTCAGTGTCCGGAGAACCAATGGTGTTACTTCTTTCTAAATTTAATGTTCAGTTGTAAAATTAATTTATTCTGTTTGAAACTAGATCACTAGTTGTTTGTTTTTCAGGTTCTTGTTGGGTTTATCACGTTTACAACCGGTCTGACGTCGAAAATGACCAGAGTGACCAGTACTGCGATAAGACTACGTTTCGTTTTGCTTTTTGGCTAACCACCTCTCTCTACATAATTTTAGGATTGTTTATTATAATTCTGTGTAGCAGCTGGATCTTTAAGGTGCTGTGTTCGTGTATTATTTTGAGAAATATAAGCTCGTCCATTGACATTTAATTTGATAGATAACAATTGTGAAATTTGACCATTTCCGTTCCATGCTGCGGGTGAGCTCAGGCGGCCATTTACCGAATTATTTGACCAATTGTATTGGCACTAATTTCATTGAAAAACTAAGATTTTGCTGTAGTTGCAAAACCGTTGTGAAATCGCAGTCGATGTCAATTTTTGCTTTAAAAAAATCATAATTCAATTAAGCATGTTATTATCAGATACCATGTTATTATATATTTTGATTTTTTTATTATTAGCCTGAATATTTTTATTTCAAATTTTATCTTTAGAAATATGCTAACAGTTTTTAAATATACCGTAAATCATGTCTTTTGTTGTCATGACAATACAGCGTAAATGTCGCTACAATTGTTTTCGGTATTTACTGTCGTGACCGTAAAAGTCACGACTTAATGCCACGTGAAAACTTAACCTTGATTTATTTGTATCTTTCGTTATTTTTGATCGGAATTTTAATTTGCCAGTCGAGTAGGCAAATATTCATGATGATGCAATTCGCATTTCACCTTTGAAATCCCCATTTCTTTTCTTGTTTTTATTCAAATTATGCAAAATACCAAACAGCTTAATTACGGCGTCGCAAGTCGCATTTTGCTAGTCATTTTTTCCAGTTTTACTTTTGCACCAAATTATTTACGGAGAGCACGTTTTGAAGCAGAGAAATGGAAATAGACGAAGGACTCCCACTATGTAAGTTACTAAACCATGATTTTAAAAATCAATAGTTTTCCTAGGTTTTTATTTTTGATTTTCATTTTATTTTTTAAAAACATTTTGCGCAATTTTAACCTAGTGGCGCAGTACCAACCCAACAATAGATGCAAGTACATTTTCTAAACATAATCGTTATTTATTTTTAATTCGATCGTTTAATTATTATTAAAATAAAATTTAATTTGATCAGGGGCCCAATGTATCGCTACTACTGCTTTCGTCATAGCGATGGGGATAGGGATTTCGCACATCACGATGGGTGAGTTTTAATAACAAATTTACACCTTATTTAGTCAGAAAACTGTTAGCAAATTTTGCTTCTCAAATTCAGTTCAAAGCCTGTCGAATTTTTTCCCTCTATGCAGGGTTTTCATGAAATATTCACTGAAAAATTAATAAGTTGCAGTCCATTTTTGGCCATTCTGGTCATCGACTAAATGGCCTTTTTTAAATTAACCTTTAATTAAAACAACCTCTGATTAACCTTCTTTTTGTTTTTTTGTTTTAACCCATTTAGGTGCAGTGCATTTTTACCATTGTCCAGCTCAACCGTTCATTCCATTTTATCTGATCATGTTTGGAATTGTAGCCATCCCTCTTTCAGTATGTTATTACTCCGTCAGATGTTACACCCTTACTTCCGGTCAGGTCATCGAATTTCGGGAACAATACGTTCGCCTCTTCAGATTGTCAAAAACTGTAGCTAAAATAGTGTTACTAAGCATCTTCGTCGCAGGTAATTGGCATGAATTTCGCAATTTTTGTTGTTGTTTGATTATTGCGTCATACAATAAATACTTATGGGTTTTAGTACAGTATTTCTTCTGGGAGATGTACGTGTAAATGAAGCCGTACATATGGGGAAACTGCCAGTGCTGTACCACACACACATAGGGGAAACATTATTCCCCAAAGTATGGCTAATCAGTGTTCTGATCGCAAAAAGCGATCATTACTAAATTATATTACCAATTATCGTTACTGGTTCATTGCATGTCAGCCGTACGGGATCATGTTAAATTCCCATTATTACTGGCAAACATTGACTTGACACGAACATTGGTAATGTCATTCCCAGGTATTTTCATTCTGGTAATGACATCAGAGTAATGGCGTTGGCAGAAAGTAATGAAATGGAATGTTTGCTATTAATAATGTGAATTTAACATGATCGTCTTTGATTGACTGGTAATGAAAGAATGATGATTGTTGGTAATGTATGACACATAATATCATGATTAATCCTATTGTAAGATCTGCTACTGATTTAACATAAAATCACTGAAAAAAATATCAAATACCCATCGATATTTACCGTGTGTTTCTTGAAATTAAACGTTTACTTTAAACGAAATAATAGCAAATATCTCGCTTTAGAAGTAAAGCTGATTTTCTCAAAATTCGTATCTTTAATATTCAATGGACTATTTTTTATAAATATTTTAGTTACAGTTGTATAACAGATGTATTTACGTCACGTATTGATCCGTATTGGTTTCGTCCCATTTAAAAGTTACTGTTTTCTGGCTTTCAAAGGTTGCGTTGCTGTCTTCATGATTCTGACGTACGATTTGGATAACATTAACGACAAACAGTACTGTCATCCGAGCCTCTATCTGTACGCATTTTGGTTCAACAATTTCGGGATTTTGTTGATGGTCATGACCTGTATTACGGCCGCCTGTTACACTGGAAGCTGGTGATTTCATTACGTCGATGCTACTTTAATTTCAGTATCTGTTGTGTCCAAAAAATGAACAAATGTTTTCTGTAACTCTAGGTCACGAGCGCCCCTGGATGCCTGATGTATAAATAACGCTCAGAAGTGTAAAATTAACTCGGGCTTTCGTTATTTGTCGAAGTAAAACTGTACTATAATTCTTGTTGTAATAATCGCTATATTTGGTTGGTGTTGTAAATAGCTCTTTAATTTTATTAATTTATTAATGCTGGATTATCTGTTGCAAGTTTGAATCCGAACAAACAAACCACATACCAAATTTGTATTGTTTTTGTTTTATTGCTCTCCATTAAAAAAAACAATCGCAAATTAAATTTAAAACTCAAGTTGATAATTTTTAATGTTTACAGGTTACTCTAGCAGCTGGTTTAGAACATCTGAATACTGTATAAATAAGAATTTTCTCATAATTAACCGTGAGCTTAATTTGGATAATATTTATTTTTACTTTATGAGTAATATAAGGGAGGTTATAAAGTTAAATTTGATGCTTTATTTGTGGCGAATTACTCATAAAGTAAAAATAAATATTATCTAAATTAAGCTCACGGTTAATTATGAGAAAATTCTTATTTATACAGTATTCAGATGTTCTAAACCAGCTGAGCTGAGATTATTTTTACCATAATAAGGGAGGTTATAAAGTTAAATTTGATGCTTTATTTGTGGCGAATTACTCATAAAATAAAAATAAATATTACCTAAATTAAGCTGAAATTAGATATATATTGAGAGCGTGGTGTGCAAATAGAGAAATGAGGACGACGATGGCGCCACCTGTCAGCTCCATGATGCTCACAGGTGGCGCTAGAGTCGCTAAAATACCTCAAAAATTGCTTAGAAAATCGGCTAAAATAGTATAATAAAATAAAAGATAAAATGAAATTAGATTTCAACGGTAAAGTGCCTACAGTTAAATGGAAACTTTGTTGTAAAATAAGAAGGGAAATACTTGATCTAACGAAAACTCTTAATTTGCATAATTATGGTGCCTAAATTTTAATTATGAAAACAATTTGCATTAAATTTGGATAATACAAATTCCCATAATCCTTCGACATACCGTGTTTTTCTATTCAACTCTAGGTGTCTCTGTTACTAATTGAAGGGGAATTCTGGGAGTTCATCAGATTTCGGAAATTTATGAAAAATTTCGTAGTTTCAGTTCGAAACCGGCGAACGTCTACTTCGGTAAGGGCATTATAGTTGCATTTTTTTTCTATTGTATAAAATAGTCAATTTTGTAATAATTTCCAAAAATGTTATCGTGCCTTGATATGTCTATAGTCATAACAGCTTGCGAATATTTTGTATTTCTGACATTCCTTCTGACATTTCATTTTAATATTGATTTAGAAATCTTATGAATTGTTTCTTTGTATGGGGTTTATAAGAGATAATGCAAACAATACTAAGGAAATTTAAGTTTTGTTATAATTTACGATTTTATACACGTAAATAGTTTTTTGGGGCTGTTTCAAAATTTTTTGAATTTTAACAGGAATTAATGAAAATAACTGTGAAGATGTCGCCGAATGCGCACCTTTAAGCATTCAACATTCCCGGAATTTCTTTGAAATTTTCTTTACGGATTTCTAAGCAAACTTGATTGTGAGCGTGGAAATTTTAAAAATTCTTCTTGGATTGTTATGAGGTTTTATTAGGAGGATTGTTAATGCTACAGATTTAAGGAAAATTTTTGTTTATTACTAGTAATTACTACGTACTGAAAATTCCGGAAAATTCCCCGTTGTCGTTATGCAAATTAGGCAATTGAATATGCAACACGGATTATGTAACACTTTCTATAGTGCTAGTTTAAATTTGAAGCTAGCATGAGGTAATTTACTTCATATCTAATGAATTTCACTTCTATTTTAGAGCAAAAATAACTTGGCAACATCTGGTTTCTAAACAACAATGGCTGACACATATCATTTGCCCGAAGAAGTGACTGCTCAATATAGATTTAGTAAGTGAAATCGGCCACACTTAATAGGATCCTGAAGTCAGTAACTGCAAAACTTTAAAATGTTAAAAATACATTACTGAAATGCTTCAAACAAAACAAACATTTGACTCTTGAATTAAATTAATTGGTTTTATTGGTTAATGCAATGTTTTCTGTACCTATTTTTTCAAATAAACTGAAATCGCACGTTTATAGAAATCAATTTTCTGAAGTTCAGATGAAAAGTAGTTTTGATTATTGCAAGTGCTGACTTTAGTGGGCCTGCAAGTTTAATTCAATATCAAAATTTGTACGTTTAACACTGTTTTCGTGTTTTTCACTTAGTTTCTCCACTAAATTCAGCCCACAATAAATGTGATGCACCGCAAGTTTTCCTAAAATATTTCGTAAAATGTTTTTCATGCACTTGTTTTCAATTTTTTACTTATTTACAGTGACCAAAGTAGTGACAATAATTTGGTTCGCCATGCCGCTTTTGTTGTCAGTTGCACCAATTGCTATAGGTAAGTTGCTTATTAGCCAATCAAAAGCAAAAATATCAAAATTTCCTGGAAGAATTCTTCAAAAACAGAATTTGAAGAATCAAAATTGAATTACTAGGCAAAGTGAATTTTTGTAACTAAAAGTATCTGAAATTACTTGTATTGCATATTTAGGATTAGACTATCTCCTATTAACAATTTCTTGTTTAGTTAACTGAAAATATCAAGATTTATTTAAGCGAGTTCTTTAAAGTTGTTTACGAAATCGATGTAGACCAATTAAATTACTTCACAAATTGATATTTTAATCAATAAATATTATCTGTAATTAATTGCTAGGATTTTATTGCAGGATAAGGGTTATGAATTTCTCGTTTAGTTCGCTTCTACGTGCATTCTTCAGTGATTATAATTCCAAATTGTTTTCATTAGGAGCTATCTACTTCCACCATTGTACCGTGCAAAAGATGATTCCGGTCTCGTTGATTACCATGGGACTTATTCTATTGTTTTTCGCCTTGACCTGGGTCCCCCTGCTTTGTATAAAATCTGAGTACCAGTTCATAGACACAATAGCGCCGCCATCCATTCGTTACTTGAGGATCTTTAACCTGTTGGGCTACCTGTTGCTACTTGCGTGGCTCGTGATAAGTAAGTCTGTCATACCGTACTCCTATTACAGAGTCCATAAATAATTCATCCTCATAATAAAAAGATGAATATTTAACGGACACCCTGTACGTAGTTTTACATTCATCGCACGAGCTGCGTGATAACGTAACCATGGTGACCGTGGAACGTGAGGCACCTGACGTTCTAAAAAATTCATTTTCGAACAAGATGGCGGCTTCTGTTAGCAAATTTCAATTCACAGTAAAAACTTGTATTTAATTGATACTGTTGATGAAGTAAGATACAAAGTTTTCTCAATCTCAAGGTAAAATCTCCAAGCGTGCAAAGGCGTCGTCCTTTTAAAGTTCACAAAGTATCTGGACATTTCCGCTAAATTCTGCTAAATTCCTTTTTGAATTTTGAATGCTGGTCTGAATCAAACGTTGACCCCAAAAAATGATCAATTAAAATACGTTGGCGAATTAATCGTGGTAATATTTTGTATAGCGACAAGGGTAAAAGCATGCAGATGTCCAGAAACATGCAAATTGGTTACTATTATTTTAAGGCTTTTTCCCTGAGAAATTGATGAGAAAATTTAACCAAGAGCGAGAAATTGTTTACGAAACTAGCTATTCTAATTTTAAAGTGTAAATCTACATGTACGTGCTGAACAAAATCCACCTTTAGGTGTTAAAATTAATGTAAATACTTCATTAATATACCAGCAACCTAATTGACTTTCGTGCTTGATTTGAAGGTTCCGTTTGGGTTTTCGACGTAAGTCCAGATTTCATGGACATTAAAGGTGAAAAGTATTGCCACGAAGTCCTCTACCACTTCGCGTTTTATTTCACCATCACTATGTACGTGGTGATTTTTTTGTTTATACCAGTAAGTTTCTGTCTTTACGTTAAACATCTTGAAGATTTTACGTAAGTTAGGCCTGGCTTACAATTGATCGAATTTTAATTAGCGTGTCTTTTAATGGACAGTTTTGATAGAATAATTGCGAAGTTTCATATAACGAACCTGTAATACTGTAACCCTAATCAATATTTAGGGATTGATCATAATGGAGGGAAAGGGAAATGGAGTAAATAACCTTTAATCCATGGATGATCGCAAGATATGCTCAATGGTAAAATGTACTGTAGTTGACAACTTGGCATTTTTTTTAAACAAATTTTAACATTCGTTCTTAATAATGGGGTAGATAATGTAAAATGGGTTTTAAACGTTACTGGCCGTGTGTTTAAACATTTAACCTGTTTTGACCATTTCAATAATCCGTATTTAGTGTTTGGTTATGTTTATAAAGACAGCGTAATCTTGTGGGATTATTGCATCAATGACACCTCATTAAGCACTAAGTATGGATTATTGATTGGATCTTAACACGAAGTAATCCCTCTTCATTGTTTTAACTGAATTTAGTAATCGCGTTGAAATGAAATAACGTAGTTTTATCATCGAATGTCTGTATTAGTAAATGAAAAATGATATTTGTTGTTATGAAAGCATGTACTTAAGTCATGCAAGTTATCGTTAATATTAGCGTTGTTTCCATGAAACGTTCATTGTTATTTTATTGATATTAAAGCGTTAACAATGCATCAACAATGTATTACTGCAATTATGGTAATCGGAGTGGCATGAAATATTTTGCAGAAATTTGAACGCAATAATTTTCAAGATGGCGAGAAATTGATAGTATTTCAATCATTTAGTTATGCAAATTATTAATTTTTCAGTTAAATTTATTGAATTTTTAAATCAACTTTATTATAAGAGATTGCGTTATTTCTATCCGCGAAAATAATCATAAAGTAATTTCGAAAACATGGCATTTCTGTTAAAAAATTAAAATAATAAAATATTCGTACATTGAGATGTGGAAAAATATTAATTTATTGATACTTCAATTCAACACAGTGCTGTCAATAAACATATGCCATGTTGTAGATAAATATTCCTTTTTTGCTTCTTTGGAAGTCCTGTGTTTTCAAACAAAAATATCGCATATTGCAATATGTATAAAGAAAGATTGGCGTAGTAAACAAAAACGTTTTAAAATAATTCAAAGTGCAATATTTTTTAATGTGTGAAACTGTTCCTAAAAAACTTTGCTTCTATTTACGTTTATGACGTGTAATTTAAATTATAATCTAAAAAAAGATAATGCACTGAAAAAAAATAAGTTTTAAACTTTTTTAAATATCAGCGTTGTGAGGTTTTGCTGCCATCTATTGACAGAGGTCAAAAGCTATGAAATGCTTTTGGCTGATGTCCATATGTTGCACAAATGAGTCACAAATTCATGAAACGAGACCTGCTAATGTTCCGAGTATTGAAACCAGCTGTGGGAAATTTTCTGAAATCCCAATCCCAACAATCCGGTTCGTAATAAAAAACATTGTGATGTTTTGTTGATTGGTTTACGTATTTCTGCAAAATGTTAGTATCCAGAAAGGTAATACAAATGTTTAATAACTGTTTAAAAATAAAATTATTGAGTAATTGGGTAGCCAAATTACAACAACAAAACGAAATTAGTGTTAGGATTTTTAGGACTTGGGCACGTTTATTACCATTAAAATTTGCGATAATTACATACTAATTATGCAATAATTGTGATCTGGTAATAAGACAGGTTTAGTAATGCAGTGTACATTAAACAAATGTATACTGCTACATGTATGATTCTATTTTAAGTTGTTGATCAATTGTTGATGCTGTGAAATACGTGTGGGTCATTTGTATCTTAAGCCAACGACATGTAAATTCATGTTGAATAAGGATTAGCCTATAGGACTAGTGGAATTTGTTATCAATGCATAACCATCCCTTTTTCGTTTTATCTTCAGTTGTTGTTGATCAATTACGTTTTTTTTTTGGCTTTTCTGTGAAATCCTATTTTTCGAGATGCATTACTGTATGTCGTTTGCTTGTTAATCATACATGTAAATTCATGTTGAAACAGGATTGTAGTTTGATTGTTTTGAAACTTTGCAACCATCCCCTATTTTTGTGAAAATGGCCAGTCCCATTTCCTCCGTATAAAACCCCCTGCGCGTTTTTTGGCAGGTGGTTTCAATGGAAAACTCCACTGCTATTTAACAATTGGTTTTCAAATGTAAATACGATACGCCAGTAACCTTCAAACATCATGTGTCTTTGATGTACATGTACCGTATGCGTACATGTTGTCGTGTTGAGTGCGTATAGAGGGCAAAATGCATCTGTCATCTTTATGGAAATACGTCGAAATCTCACAATGCACACGTATCAAACGGGCCATTTTTGCTACCCTTTTCGGTAGGCTACGGAAATTTTATTTACAGTCACACTTTCGCATTGACGAATTGACCCCCGAGGAGGGAATAATGGAGCAGGTCAGGGCTGTCGCATGTTTACGTGGCCGCTAGAGGCGCTTTAAACAATTTTTTTATTTTTTTATTTAAATTATTGAACCAGAAAGGGAAGTAATTGCGGTGCATTGATGTTCTTACTTAACTGTTGCTAGACGTTTTATTTTTTGGCAAGTTGCTCTGGTCATTACATCTGGAAACAACTTTTAGAAGAAAAAAAATGAAATAATGCTATATATCAACATTGAGGACTTATGTTTAAATCCCCTGGTGGCTAAATCTGGAAACGTTTTAGAGAAAACCTTGACATTATAAGATACATTTCATAATTTGAACATTGAGGATTTATGTTTAGATCCTCTTTATCCAGTGGGGGATCTAGGGATGTAACAAAGAAACGTATTATTAGTATACAAAATAATGTACTGCATATACAGAACATTTCATGACCATATAAGAATTAAAAGGCTCCTAAGCCTACTGAAAGAAGTCCTCCGTAAATTTACCCTACAAATATTTGCTGCTAATTTTAACACCTCTAAAATAAATGTATTTTTAAACAAAATGTAAAACGGTATAGTGTCATTCTCTGAAGTTGCAATGAACAGAAATTTCACATTTCCACATACACATGATGTCGAATTTACTGTAGGTCGTTCGATTTTTGACCTAATGATGAAATTAACAGGTCATTAAATTAGGAAAATAAATTACGTGTGCATGAATTGCACGTTATGTAAAAAATAAGTAGTGCAATGTTTTCTCAATCAATCAACATGACTCAGTTATTTTATAATTTGTATATACATGTAATATTATGTCGATTTTGATGAAATGGCATTGCGAAAAACGTAATTTCAGGTTGAAATTTTCTAATTTGAAATGACAGAATTCCCAAAGAAATCAAATTCTTAACTTCCCTGACTTTTCCAGATTTTTGGAAGAAAAAAATTCCCTGACTTTATCAAAAATGTGTATAGGCCTAGAATAAAATGGAAGCAAACTTTACCAATTGCAGATATTTTTATTCATTATTTCAAAAATGGAAAGTGTGCTGTAGAAATTGGGAGAATTCCCTATTATCGCATTAGTGTGGCCAGATAAGCCCTCAGATTTTATTATGAAAATTTGAAATATCCCTGACAATTCCAAGATTTTCTTAAGTTTTCCAGGTCAGTGGGAGCCATGTATGGAAATGATAAATCAGGTGCTTTCCCATATGCTAAAAATATATGGAGAATATGTTTTTAGAATGTTATCCATATATTGAAAATACTGTATACCAAAATTGGCAGAATTTCATATAACCTATGAATAATTTATGTAAAATATATGCAACATACATGTACAGTATATCACTTTAGTCTAAGCTATATATCAGAATTCTGTGTGATATATATAGATTAGCCTATAAATAATTCGGTTGCAAGAGTTTCTTTTAATCAAGTATAAATAGTTATTAAATATTGGACAATGCAGTTCATACCTTGTTTTCAATAGGCCTATATTTTAATTAAGTGTTTCAATAAAATATGTCCTCACAATATATTACCGATATATTTATATAAACATTTTCCCCTAATATATTTGTAATATATTATGCATTTCTTTTTCGTTTATAACATTTATTTCTAATATATTCTTCAGATCTCTGTATCGGTTACAGTGAGATTATTTTGTGGTTTTGGTAAGTGGTTCCCAACTCTGCCGCTAGATGGCGTTTTACGCCATTTCCGCTACTTGACAACGGGGGCGAGTCTTAGGCTGCGTGTTAAATTTGTTTGAAATTTCCACCCGTGATTCATTAACGCCCTCAGTCCGTATTATGTCTGTGTCACTCAATTATGCCAGCCCGAGGTTGGACTGACCCCGACCTTACTCATTTCCTAACCAGTTTACGAATGCGAATTGTCGTCCTTCTGAGAAGCGGCCATCTTGGAAATGATTATTTAAGCCAGACCCCTCTCGTTTGTTTTGTTTTTGGGGAATTTTGGGCTGCGTTTCACGTTTCAAAGACCACTTTTGTGTTCGGTTTCCTATTTCAAATTCCTGAATCAGGATTGGCTGCCTTTCAAATGATCTTGAATACTGATGACGGTTAATGACGTACGTAGCTGTTAGAAATTGCTGACAAATTAGAAAGTATTTCAACGGTGGACTTAATTCACACACACAAAAAAAACACTAATTGCGAGAGCACGTACACGTGATTCACGTGTTGAGTAAACGTGTAGTAAAAATTAGGAGTAAAGTGTGAGTAATTCTGGTTATTTCGTGTGTTTTTTTCTTCTTTTTCTTACGAAGAAAATAAAGCGTTAACGACCGATTACGTTAATCGGAGCTTCGGAGCAACCGATGGTTAATTGGGTGAAGGTTTTGACGAATTTTCGTCGTCGTACTTCAGATGCGTCACGTTCCGTTTAATTTAATTGGACGTTAAAAATCATCGATGATTTCGTGGAAAAATACTCCATGGTGGTTTCAAACTTGTTGAATCATTCGTCCGATTTTTTTTTGTATGAGTCCTACACAATTGCGTTTAGTTTAATCCTCAAACAGAGTTTAAGACTGAAAATGTTTTATAGTTGTTTTTTAAATTACAATTTGCGCTGTAAGTTAGGTTTAATCTTGGTCGATTTTAAACGGAAAACAAAAACAAATGTATAAACAAGAGGCATAAATTCAATGAAATTACAATTTAATTTAAATTGGATCAGGAAATTAGTTGAACAGTTTACATATAAACATATTATATTCGTGTGATGTAACTAACGAAAACTAAACAACAAAGTACTACGTAATAAAAAAACTAAGCAAACCTACATAGTTTTAAATAAACTTTTTTTTAAAGTAAACTAATTTTAAGGTCAATCGAAAGGATGTCCTCCATGCAAAAAAATAACATTTTTACTCCAAATACTTATTATAATTGCTAAATGTATGTTTTCCCATATAAAATTGGTCGTCCACTAGGGTTTGAGTTATTTTTTTTATAATTTGAAAATGCACCCTTTATTTATTTAAAAAAATAATAAAGTTGAAGGCAAGGAGGTGGTTGTGATGGAAAAGAAAGCCATGGAATCCCCCAATGCCCATCTTTGGAGGTTTCATTGAGATAGAAAACTCGTTTTCGTAGATTGCATTAGTTTTTTTAAAAAGTTTTTTTCGTTTTTTATCAATAAATGGGACGTTTTCGAATTAAAAAGATAACTTGGGAGGAAAAATTCGTTTTCGGAAATCGCACTACGTGTTTTTTTAAAGTACATTTAGGTTTTTATCAATAAATTGGGCATTTTAAAATTATAAAAAATAGCTCAGACCCTTCTTGACGACCAATTCTACACGGGTGAAAATAAATTTAGCAATAATAATTAGTATTTGGAGCAAAAATGTGTGAATATACATGTGAATTATATATATATATACATGCATCCTTCTGGGATGGTTAACTTCGGTTTCGAATAATTGCTGTAACAGTGTAACTCAATCTCGGTCGCAGACTTTTATTTCCTGCATTCCTCGGATTATCCGAGGCGTAAATTTAGCCAAACTAAGAATCAAGACTGCCATTGAAACGAGTTTAAACTTGAGAAAAATGCACTCTTAATTTCACGAAAGTTTTTTTTTTTTTTTTTTTGCAGTTCCCGGGGTTTGAGTCATATCAATTCGCGGTTCGCCTGGTTTCCTTTGTCTCTGTAAAACCCCCTTATCCCCTTATGTCCCCCCTTTTTCGTCCTTCCATTCTGATATGAGCAACAAAGAAAATTGCTTCTTAGTCATATTTTTATCAACCCAAAAAAAAAAAAAAAAGATTTTGGGATGGTCTCGATCCTAGGCCTGCCAACCACCTGCTCTCACCTGCTGCTCTTAGGCTGCTATGGAAAATTTTTGCTATTTTGGGGTGATTTCCGCCCCTGTGCCACACAATGTGTAATTTCCTCCCCCTAACTTCTTTTTTTTTTCCCCAGCATGCATTTGTGTGGGGTGCGTATCGAGGAACCCTTTTATGAGATATCACTGTAGTGGATCTATTTTAATGCCGCCATATTTCCCTATTATTATTATTATTATTTTTATTCGTCTCGGTTGATGACTTCCTGTTTCCCCTTCCACTCCCACGTCTTCTCAATTGGCTTTTAAAAATGGGACAGTTGGACACACAGTAAGGACACTACGTTATACGTATGTCTGAAATACAGTACTACACGAAATACGTGTATTAAAAGGCACTAGAAATATGAATTGCATTCCTCTCGATTGTATTCGGTACAAATGTTTATTTTAAATTTCAATGCTGGTAGTTATCACGAATGCAACACCAGATTTGTAATTTTAAAAAATGGCGAAATTCAAATCAGATTTAATGTTGGAATAAAAAAAATATTAAGAGTAAAATTGGTTACTTTTTTTGATTAATTTAAAGAATCAATTGTTAGCTTGATGAAAAAAAAAATTGTGGAATTACTTGAATGAATTGAATTATTTGGATAGCTACAGTACTCGGTTGTATTGAATAATTTGTGCAAATGGAATTATTTGGACAATTACATGAATTTTCATACCATTTGAATGATTACTGTGTTTATTGAATAATTTGGTCGGTATGAAATTATTTCACTAATTGCTTGAATTTTTGATTTGGTAATTACTTGGTTGTATTAAATAATTTAGATGCATAGAATTATTTGGATAATTTTATTTTGGAGTAATTGGTTGTATTGAATAATTTGGACGTATGAAATTATTTTAACAATTGTTTGAATTTTTGAATAATTTGCATAATTATTTTGTTTTATTAAATAATTTGGATGCATGGAATTATTTCGACAATTTTATTTTTTGAGTAATTGGTTGTATTGAATAATTCGGACGCTTTAAATTATTATAACAATTACTTGAATTTTTGAGTTATTTTGACATTTACCTAATGGTTTTAATGATTCGGACAATCACTTTATGTAAAAGTTTGAAGTATTCGGACAGCTAATTTAAACTGTGCGTTCGTTGTTCGGAATGAATTATATAATACAGTACTCGAATGTTTAGACGTTTATTTGAATTCATGGTGTCATTTGTCCAATTACGTGGTTAGTTTTGAGTAATTTAAGAGCATCACTCGTTTGATTTGAATGGATATTATTTCGCTTTGCTTTAGAAACGCATAAATAAACGTAATAATTCAAACAAACAAAATTTATCTTCGATATTAAAAAATTAGAAAGGCAAAGTTATAGGGTAAATTTAGCCATAAATAAAAAGTGAAGTCTAGCACTAAAGCACAGGTTGTGGTAATCCCATACTGCACACAAAGCAGTTTTTCACGATTAGGTTTATTCGAAACCGGTTGTCAAATCCTAACCAATGAAGAAATGGCAGCTTTTTTACTTTTCATTAAATTTCAGACATACATGTACGTGTCACTGGTGCTGTCATCCTTACTGACCACGTGTTGATGGAATTTTTGAACGAAACCCAGATCCTCTCGGTCAACCTTCATTTGACCTCACCCACTAACCAGGCAGAGGAATGCATTTTTATGCAAATTTAAACGTTACTTTATTTGGGAATAACACGAGTACGCCTCGTAAAAGATGATCATGAATTTTAATTAAGTCGTGGGCCTTATCAACGACTCCTCTTCAAACTTTACAGTAATAGTTTTTTCATTATGAAATATTAGCTGTTTATTAGTTGGAACTTTATGAACAACATGTCTTAATTTAGGCGGGGTTTTTTATTATCAGATATTTGTCCTCGGGGAGTTTCCGGTTTTGCGAACCCATGTTCATTTGCAAAATAAACATCTTTTACAGGACTTAACCATAAGTTCTTAAGGAATTTAGCAGTACTTTAAGGTTAAAATAGTTAATTATTGGACTACTAATACGTATTTCTTTGTATATTCAATTTTTTTATATTGAACACGTACATGTATAATAATAAAAATATTTGAACTATAAATATAGTAATAAATAGTGTATTTGCACTTTATATAGCTTTTAAAATACGTTCATAATTATAAACTAATTTAAAATTAAAATAACAAATATTAATTGCTAATATAAACTTTATAAATTTCAAAAATAAATGTTTAATTAATAAACTACAATACACTTTAAATTGTTGAATATAATATGCGTTAATGTGATTTTGACGTTGCTTATTATTAAACATTTGTTACTTTAGAAATTTATAGAAACTAATTTATATAATATAAGTTTATATTAATAGTCTTCAAAAAAATCTCCAAAGTTTGCATAAGATCGTGATGATATTTAACGATTTTTTGCATTAAACTCACGAAAATTGTGGATCGCGTTTAAATGTTTACTCTAAATAAACGTCAAAACTAATTATTTAAATTTTAATCGCTTATATACAGCTAGGACCTCTCAATATGCAATTCAATTATAATTTTAAGTTATTTAGACCTTGGATTGGCGCCTGGTCAAATACCAAGGATGGAAAGGCTTGGAAATCCCTAATTAATTCCTTGTGTAATAATTCATACTGACATTTCATTTGGTAGAAAATTTTATAATAATAATAAATAACGGTAGTCCTAAACGTAATTTTTTTTGTGTCACGTTTTGAAAATACATCTAGGAATCCTTTAAAAATTATGTAGAAAATGTGGAAAACCAGGCTAAAATTTTTATTATAAAATTCCCCAAAGGCGTAAGGTAAATTGACACTATTTTTCAGGGAGTGCCTGTTTGTCTGTAGTCAATCTTTCAATTTTACTGACTTTTTATTTGTATTTTATCAAGGTTTGTTTATCTCGTAAATATACGATAACCTCTTTGAACCAACGTTTTTCCGATTGGTGAACTTGGTTATTTGCTCTAACACCCCCCAAAAAGTTTTTCCATCAGTTTTTCTCTTAAATTTAATTCGAAAATTAATTTTAACTGATTTTCTGATTAATTTCAATATGATTAATAATGAATAGAAAAAAACACAGTGTTTGTTTTATTTGAAAAATCTGCCACCGATTTTTGTTTTTAATGTAAAATGAAAAAGTTGGATTAAAAATTAATAGTAGTTATAACAGAAATGAGACTATTATTTGCATTAATTTTGAAGTTTGACCTGTAATTTATAAACTTATAACAATAAATAAACCAATAGCCCCATCCTAGAAGATTTTTGTTACAAAAATGAAACTTTTATGAGAATCCTAAATTCTATGACGTTATTTGGTAATTTGGCCAAATTTATCGTTGCTTCTTAACATTCAGAAAATCTTTATTTTTTGCACAGTTTATTGATATATTTACTGAAAATTCATTGACTATTACCACTCTTCAGACTCAACAGAAACACCGATAACTCTAAAATATAAAAGTTTTCACAACTTCCTTAAATATTCAGTTCGAAACATTTTAAACACGAAAAAAAAATTGAAATATTTTCGAAAAGATTCCAGTTGTTTCATCAATTTTTTACTTGAGTTTTGGGCAAGCAAACGTGTTCATAGTACTTGCATCACTCACGTGTAATTTCACAGTGTTTTTAATTGAATTTAGAGTTTAAAAAATTCAAAATATCTCAAATAGGGGACGTCCATAAAATATCACGACCATGATTTTACATTTAACACGATATGAATGCAATAATCGCTAATCGGCGATTACGTTAATCGGTGTTTGGTTCAACCGTCCGTGATATAGGCTCGTGCAATGCGTGGCATTTACCCCCCTTACACCTGAGGGGTAATTGCTACCCCTGGCCCTGGTGTCAATGAATTGCAGAGGAATTTCAATTTCAAGTGCAACTGGTTTTGAGGAAATTTGGGTGGAGGAAGAGGGGGCTCTTGGAATTGTTTCTTCTTCTTGATTGAACGTTTTCATGGGACTGTATTTTATGGATGTGTTGATCGACCATTTTACAATTCCTTATTTAAGGGGCGATGAATTATGCTCACGTCCGTTTGTCCAACTCCCATAAATTAGTCGAACAAGTCAACCCTTGATAAAGTTGATCCCCTTAGAGGGCAATGAGTCATCAGCAAAAAAAAAAACACAGGGATAAATATTTCCCCTGGAGTTAACGCCCTCGCGTTGCTTGACCTCTGACCTCGTTCGGGGTTTGACGGTCTTCTTAATGCCTTCGTATTTTAGGTCTTGGAGACTTCTTCAAGATGGACATGTACATGAAGTAGGCATAAAAGGAACCACTGTTCTTGAGGTGGCCATATTTGGGCCAAAAAGACCGTTCTCCACGCTGGTTCAGAAGGGATCCGAAATTTACAAATATTCTGTTCCTGGATACTTTTTCAGTAATTTAAATAGTTAAAGTGAAATATTTCCAAAATAAAGCTGTATTTGAAACTCTACTGAATCTACTGAAGGTTTTAAAAAGTATTTCTGAGGCTCTTGTAAATTCAATTTAAAAACTCAGTTGTTTTCAAAAATAAATATCGTGTACAAATAACACTTTCAAACAACTGAAATGTACCCACAGAAATTATTTTAAAAGTGTTTCTGCTGTTCCTGGACGGTTTTTCAGTAATTTAAACAGTTTTAAAAAGTGTAATACCTAGAGAAAAAAATCTGTATTTGAAAGTTTAAGAAAGGTATAAATGAATTTGCAGAAGCCTCTGAAATATTTTTTATACTTTTTTAAAATAATGTTTAAAATTATTTCTGAGACTCCTGCAAATTCAATTTTAAAACCTTAATATTTTTCAAAGAAATATCGTGTGTAAATGACACTTTCAAACTACGCAGTAGCTGTTTCCTGTGAGTACCAAAACTACGGCGCTTCGTGCAAACGACGCACGAGGACGATGCGCGTGCCAGACGCGTTCCAATGTTCTAAAACTTCGAACAATTCCAAATTGCAAATGGCGGACGAGTCTGAATCTAAAACTCTTCCGGCCTTTGTTTATCAATTATGTATGAAAAACGATCGAATTATTGCGCAAACACGAACGGGGAATGTGGCGAAAGAGGTGAGTGCATCTAATTATCATTTTTACACGCCCAATTTTATAATTTGTAAACTATAGATTATGCAGAACAAACAAAAAAAAAAAAAAAACGAGGAACGAACGCCTTTGTCCTTATCTAATTCCAAGAAATATTCAGGCAAATTCCGGGGAACATAAGATGATAATTCCCTTTCAACTTGCAGTTTATTAGCTAACAGTAATTGTGATGTTTTTATTGCCCAATATAAAATGTACATGTAAGGCTAATAAGCTGAAATAGAAAGAAAGCAGCCTTGGTTCAGCTTATCCTTGCTGGCAAATAAATTAGTCCAAAATAATACTATGCTAATTTTCAATTCTGTTACATGTACACTGTGCCTCAAATAACACCATTTTTAAACCATTTTGTTGCTGGAAATACACTGCGCATCGTGCATGCATTTGTAAGAAATAATGTGCATAAACAGTGTATTCACATATCCATGTAATTGTACAATATGTAAATATACATAAAACAATAAATACTGTATCATGAGTCCAGCACGTGGACGAAACAGTGACAGATACATTATGTGAAAAGATGTTTTTAAAAGTATTATCCATAAAATACAAACAAACAAAAAACCGTTGCAGACAACAATCCTTGGTTAGCTGCTACGCAGAATGCATCGTAGGTTGCTCTGCGAGATGAATAATATTATTGAGATGGAACACATCAACAATAACATTGACCAACTTTTAAGTTTTGTTTTATTAATAATCTCATGCAGTGATTACAAATGACTACCGTGAAATGGCAACACGTAGCATTGTGTTGCAATGTCGTGTACCAATCAAATTTAAACGTGTGTAAACTCGGCATCCTACTGTACAAAGAATAAATTCAAATTGGTACTAAAGGGGGGGAGGTAAACTCCATTTACCCAGTTTATTAGGTGTTTTAACAGTGTTTATCGCCTCGTTTGGGTGGCCACCTCTATCAGTAGCCAAAGGGCATACTTTGGAGGAGAATTCCAACGTCTAATGGCATGTTGAACTATAACAAATAAAAATGAAGTACAGTGTACATGTATTTAATGTTTGTCTTCCCCTGTGAATTCAATGTTTTAGGGGCTTTGTAAAGCACATCACCCTTGAATCCCTTGATTAAAAACATTTAAAAGAAACTGAGTTCTTCGTTAATTTCGAAAATGAAAACAAATTGAAATCGAAAACAGGCATCAAATTTCACAACGGAGTTGTTGACAACAATGTTTAATCAGCGCCGATATTTTTGGCGCGCATTTAGGCTTAGCCTCAAGGAGGCGTTTATCAGGACCAACCCCCCCCATAACGTCACCGTAGTTTATTATCTCTACCCAGTCGATAAATTGGCGCGAAAAATGCGAGTGTTTCCTTCCCCCTTGAACCACCCCTAAGTGCCCCCTAAGGCGCCATTTGCATTCAGTTGAATTCAGTGGGCTGACCACATTCCGGACGTCTGGCGAAAACGTCAGCAATTTTTAGATAGGGGGATGAGGGGAAGTGGAGAATCAAACAAAAAAAAAAAAACGTTGATAGTAAAGCCTGCGTCTCTGGCCTTGAGTCAAGATGACCTCATCGTATTTCATTGACCAAATCAGAGGCGCCAGGGGCGAGCCTGACATCGGTTCAAAACGACCAATGGGAGGCTGGTTTTGCACACGATACCACCACTCACTAGGCGTATAAAGATGGGTGTGTGCTGGGTGGGATTATCAAAGCTTTTCACCGATTGATCCAGATCACATCATCAGCTCTGTTTTTGTAACGTCGAAGTTTATCTAATCTTCATCATGCCTTGCTCATGTGGTAAGTTTTTTTTTTGTTTTATTTACCATTGATTGCGTATGAATATTTCTTTTTATTGATTTTGATCGTCCTCTTCAATTTGGTTGAAACTTAATTTGGATTTTGTTTTCATTTAGGATCTGATTGCAACTGCAAGGGAGGGTGCAAGTGCGGCGCCGGTTGCACCTGCGAGTGCTGCAAGAAGGCCGGCAAGTGCAAGTGCATCGGTACGAATGTTTTCAGTTTTTTTGATTATTTTAGTTTTTTTATGCTAATTCATTTCCTGGGGTCTGTGGCAAGATGCGTAGTTTCGAATATATGCGTTTCAATTCGCTCCATCCCGGTTTCAAAGCCTCGAAATTTGGCCAGTTTCGTGGACAAACTTGTTTAAAATTCGAGTACAGAAATCCGCGAAATTAAGTTTAAAAAACTATGTCCTCCTTATCTCCCCATGCAAAAAATACTTAATTTAATTTCAACTTTTGATCGAGATGAAAATTTAAGTTTCCACACGTAGAATTGGTTCCTGAACTCAAATTGTTTGTGGAGGTTGCGTAATCTTTCTTTAGATTTACTATCTTTTTGCGAACAAACAAAAATTAGAAACAATTTTCCCCCCCGAATTAATGTGTACAAAAAACTTCAAAATTTGACGGAAGTACTTTCAGTGAACTTTCAAACAAAAGTTACGAACTTTTCTTAAAGCTTCGTCGCTTGTAAACTGCCTGAAATTTAAGTTAAAATTCTGTATGTACAGTGAAACCTGGCTATATTGACCATACAAGATCGGTCATCATAATCAAGTGGTTTATATAGATGTACGCCGATTTCAGTCCTTACCGGAGTTATTTGCATGTTCCAACGTAAAATTCATGTCTCAGTCTAATATGTAACGGTAAATTTCGTCGGTGGTGATGACCTTAAATCAAGGTTGTAATTTTTTTTGTATTTTTCTGTTATTTCAGAGGCCAACGATTGCTCCTGTGGAGCCGGTTGTGCCGAAATCTGCAAGTGCAAAGACGATTGCGCCTGCCACCAGGAAAAGGAATCCGAATAAACCAAGATTTGTAAATAGTAAAATAAATCTTGTCGTTCCTGTTACTTCAGATGTTCTTCGAAATTTATCTTAAATGTATTTATGACCTTCGCTTATATTAAGTAATGAAATAAAATTTCTACAGTTCTAACGTTAAAGTTGTTCCTTATTTGCTACTTCAACGTTGTCTGGAAAACCTGGAATGTCAGGGATATTTGATGCTAGATTTGTTTTCAGCACTGCGTAAAAATAAGAGGGCTAATTTGCATTCTGAAGTGTTGTTTTTACTCGCTTGAAAATGTTTATTGAACTTGTAACAGGTTGTTCGGCAATACTTGTTTTGGTGTGAGTTTATCGTAATCGGTTGATTATCACCAATTAAAGTAATTGTAGAAGTAGTGGTTCCATGCGGCCTGTAATTAGCGGTTTTGGGATGATAGTTGATACAATAACGCCAAATGACCGATTAAGTTAGTAATCTGCAATACTTGCTATTGTTATGCCAAGGTCACTTTACATTTGAAAGAGTTATTGGAATTGTGAAATCATAATATTCGAAATTCTCAAATAATAGGCGACTTCATTCGTGATACAAATGTTTCGTATGTGTTTACCCTTCAAACTGCATTCCTTATAAAATGCTGCGCATTTATGAGCACATGACGTGTACATTTACGCAGTCCAAAAACTGCTATCAAAATTCAACAAACGGATAATTGTTAACACTGACAATGAAAATTATAAACGTGTCAAGCCCTGGAGAAAATATCAGTATGTTGATTATCTATTGATATCAGTATAACCTTAGTGTTATCAGTATGATTCTGTGCTGATATAACTTTTTACAGCCTATACTGTTTTTTGGGACTACTGATCTCAGTATATGGTTAGTGATATCATTACATTTTTTACCAGTACTGATAGCTACTGTACTGATTATACTGATTTTTCCAACCAGGGATGGCGCCTTTAGATTTGGCCTGTGTTTAAACATTGCAAAAAAAAACCTACCATAATTATCAGCTTGAAATTTGATTAATCCTAGATTTAAACCACTACTGATAGCGTTAGCATTGCACCCTATAAGTAAATGTATCCAATTAATCAGTATTTAATATGATCAGGGTTATTTATCAAATGCATGCATGCGCTCATTTTTTAAAACCCGCATTTCAAAAAGTGAAATAATTTCAAAATTTAGAATTATCACAAAAGGGAAAACACTGAAGTAAAAAAACGTTGACATTTGTAAACAACACCATTGAAGAATCTGATAATTTCAATTATTGAATTGTAGTTTGGTAACATTTTGAGAATGAAAAGTAAAGGGTGATCATCTATTTTTTGAAATTAGGTACACTACCTAAACATTTAATTTAAAGTTAACATAAAACGAATGAAATTCAGTACGTCGAAGTTATTTCGCAGTGTAAACTAGGCCTGCATTAGATGTGTAATTCACTTTATACATCGAATGATTAATGTTCGAATTTACAGATAATTAATCAACGAAAGTGCAGAATTTTTTCACTTTATAGCATATTTAATTATTTTTTACTTCAGATTTCTCGAAAGATTTGTAAACTTCTAGCTAGAGTACGCCATAATTTATTTAGAAATACTTCTGACTCTTAAAGTAAAAAAAAAACGAAGATTAGCCATGCTCAAATTCTCAGAATTGACTTTCAAAAACCGTGTAATTTTTATTTTAGCCAGATCTACTCTCCACCTCCAGGTCCGGATTTATAGTTTAAAACTCTAAGTGCTAGATGGCAGCACATTGCACACGAAGCTACTTTTCCTCATTGAACGCAATCCCAGTGAAGTGGCGCCATCTACAGGCAGCTCCGAGAAACTAAATTGGGAAGCCCCGTACAGGGTGTGTGCTCCTGTCTTTCAGCTCTTCTATCGCAGTGTGTGCCATAATGTTAATCGATTTTCTAACATTTTTATATGAATCTTTAACCACGTCTCTAATTCGAATTATCCTGATTTCTGAAATTTCCTGAAATTTGCATATAGTCTGTTCAAAACCAGACTAGACTGGGAATTGAAATGCACCAATTATAATGCGATAGCCTGTTTTGCGATTAATCTTTCCTGGCCCACGACTTATTGGCCAAACTTACGGCAAGGGTGCATCTTTCTCTAAGCTGGAAGGCTTAACCTATAAGCTGAATATCTCTGATTGGTTTTGGCTCAGTATATTCTAGTTTCGAACAGAATGTGATACAACGCATACTAGTCATAATGTTAACAAGTGCCTTCAATATCAATCCGATTAGTGCTGTTTCAAAATCTGTATTTGTAACATTTTTTTTCTTATCGCTATTTTATTTTTTATTTACATTATATTTTTTTTTGCCATATTTTCATGCTAATAGGCATGATTTGTAATAGAATGCAATTTTCTCAGAATGCCTAGCTGCAACAATTTATCTCCATGTTTACTATACCTTGAGATAAAAATCCCTATAGAAAAATGGTGCCACAACCTATTTATAGATAATGTCAGGTTAACTAACCTTTCATTTGGTGCGACCGTGGCCCTTAATAAATAGTTTTATTTTATTTTTATTTTCATCAGTTGAGTTTTACCATCATAATTTACATTAACTTTACAAACTTTGTTGTGTTTTCAATTAGACCCTACATGTACATGTAAAATCTATAAGGCTTATCCCCCTTTTACCAGCTATAGCAAACAAATTTGTGAAATGTTTAAAAAAATGTTAAAAATTCCTTAGAATCGGAATATCAGTGTCATTCCCAACTGATCTCTAAAGCATAATCTACCTTACACGATCATTACTAATGATAGCACTAGTCATGACATTACCAACAATTACTTATCAGCCTACATGGTCATGCTAAATTCTCATCATTACAGACAAGATGTCATTATCATATTGCTTAAGATTAATGAGTCACAGAGCCCATGTACAGTAAATTCGACCTTGAAATCATTGTTTTTGAAATTCGGGCCAGTTATCCCCCTCTTCGGACTTCAATAATTTCATTCTAAAATTCCAAAACAAGTTTCGGAATACACGTACAGGTGATTAATGGGTAGCATCCTATAGGCCAATGAGAAGGGTGTCACAATGTCACATCGGTTGGAAAAATGTCACTGGCCTTCGCCGCTTTCCCAATCATTAAATTAATTCCTAACCAAACAGCTAGTCCCGTCTAGGTGTCTTAAACTCCGATTCCCATTTCCGGTTTCCCCGGCGATTCAAGAACGACTTCCGGGTGCGATAGAGGTAAATACGTTTCCGCCATCGCTTTCGCTAATTATTTATTTGGGATACAAAACACCCCTCAAGGTTAATGTGCCAGTAAATTTCGCTTTCGAATACTTTCAAACGACAATTTTGTTTGTTTTGTAAATACTGTTAAACCACCAACCTGTTGGGATTTAATTGCTTTTTTTTCCAATTTAAAACTTGGCGAAATTTGTTCTTCGAAAAGAAAAAAATATTACATAGCTAAATCATTACTAGAAATGTGTAATTAATTCAAATAGTTCCAAATTAAACGTTTCAACTAGCCTTTAAGAAAGTCTCAGGTCATCTTTAGACTGAAAAGTCTAAAAAACACTATATGTAGTTTAAAAAAATCTGAAAACATTTTATTTTAAATTTTATCAATCAACAGTGAAATTAAAACTTAAAACAAACATTGCATTTTAATATAAACTTTTTTTTCGATAGTAGATTTTTAAAAAAAATTAAAAACATTTACTTTTACAGTTTATCATGATCATCAATGAAATTAAACCTTGAAATTACAAATATTATATGCATATTTTATTTCAACTTTTTTTTTGCCAAGCTCAAAATAGGAGGAGGCCAGTTTTTCGTGAGCACCCACAGAACCCTCCTTAAATTATTTTTGCTTTTTCACTATTAAATTGTTTGCATTTTCGCATGTATTTGGGTTCCTTTTTTATCAGATCTAACGTGGGTGTTGAAATGGCATTTCATCGACACAATGCCATTTTTCAATGAGTGTTTTATTTATTCTTGGAGACTGAATTTTCGTTATTCCATGGTCAGTTTGTAAAGCTGCCAAAACACCCAGAAACAAGAAACGACTTTGGTGACAAATTAAATGTCGTTTCGACACTCGTGTTTATTTTCTCAAAGGTTGAATTTTAATGCGAATATAAATCCCAGAGGAACAACTAAGTCAGTACCCTATATAGGGTAGCAAAATTCTTTAAAGGAATGTTACAAATTGTCCCCAACGAAATAAGATATTTAGAAAATGGTATAATTTCCCATATTAGTATTATTATTTTTTAATTCGAACTTTGCCCCTAACAAAATATTAGATTGGGGCAATACAGATAAGATTTTAGTCCCATTTTTATTTATTTGTAAAATAATTCCCAAAAGTATAAAACACGTTTCTGTAAATATTTATGGAGACACAGTATTATCGTAGGAAGTAAACAACCAAAGTAAGCGACATATATCGGGTCAATTGTTTTCCTCCTAATTCAATTCCTAATCGTATTGGAACAAGAATACAATGGATTATCTCACACCTACGCTCAGTTTATGGAGTTTGGAGACCCTCCTTCACTGTAAATAACTTTATAGATAAGTGTAAATAAGTAAATAAGCTAGAACCGAACGATCCGGCTCTGTTTCGGATCGTTCCGAGCCGATTTCTATCCCTGGACCGTCCCACTCTTATCACGATCTCAGAACCGAACCGGACCGAGTTTCAATTCAATTCAATTCAACTCAGTACCCTACAGTCAGCAACTAAATGCCAAATGGTAGGGGGGTCAAGCCCACTTTAAGGAGAAAGCTCCTACGTCAGTTGCGATCGACTTAGACATCATTGTTAAAT
>JAQIXS010000365.1:0-50111 GCA_034700785.1 Rossiulus vilnensis | reverse complement strand
ATGCGTGCCAAGTTCGAAGCACTTCTTGATTAATTCAAGCATTGCAGTGGAAGGGTATCACGGGAAGTTTCACTTGGAGGCGAAGAATCGCCTACCCACCCATTTTGAAGCGAAATTGGATGTGGCAACACCGTTTCCTCAATTCGAAAGCTTCAGGTCCAATTTGGTGTTCAATGCCCATCACGATGGCCGACTAATGGACGCCCAATTTCTCCTGGAGATGCCGGTGGAAGGTTTCGAGAAAACGGAAGCTACGTTCCAGCTTAAAAACAACGATTTCAAGAAAACTGAGCTGCTGGTGCGCCTGAGCATGCCTGAGCTGGAATACTCGTTGGAGGGCACTATGGAAAACGATGGCTTTGGAAACTGGGGAACATTGTTGACACTGAGGACACCTCATCCCGGTATGGAATTCTTTCATTTCACAAGCCGGTTTGTGTATGTGGACAGTGCCGAGAGAAGCTCTATAATCACCCTCGTCCTACCAAATGACAATAGTCTCAGCTTGCGAGGTAGTTACGTGCTGAAAATGAACAACATTGGGTTCGGCTTGAGTGCTGGCTGCACCTGGCTGGCCCCCTATTTTCCTCTGGCACTCCAAGGAAAATATGGCAAAAATGGTGACAGTGCCCGTCTCGCATTGGCCTTCGTTACCGGCGAGATCAAACGAGTTTTGTCATGGAACCAAGATGTGGATGCTGCATCCTACAGTGGCAAAGCGGCTTATGAAGCATACTCAGATTCTGAAAACAGGACCAGCTGGTCTGTCGATTATGTGCTAGACTTGCCGACGCCATCGTCTGGAACTGACGTGGTTTTCACCGCAGTCTGCAGGCATCAGCAAGCAGACCTTAAAAACGAATTGGCATCAATTGCCGTTTCATTGAAGGAAGATAACAGAGTTTTCGACGCACACCTTTCGTTCAAGCACGAGGGAAGCGAGCACAGCTTGCACACTGCGTACAAAATTATGGACAATTTGGTCACGGAAGCCTCGGTGAAGCTGAATTCGCCCATCCTGCCTGACCTCGAAGCTCGAGCAACGGTAAATCCTAAGGAAGTGGCGATGAAGTTTTTTGTGGGAAAAGTGGAGAACTCCGTCACTTTTATCCACAAAATTGCAGCCTCTGATTTTGAAGGAACACTTAAGGTCAACATGCCCACTCTGGACATCAAGAGCTTGACGGTGATCGGCAAGCTTTCTTCACAGGTTTCTAATCTTAAAGGAGAATTGATCGTTCGAACGTCAACGACCATTCACACTGTGACTGCTTCTTTGGCTCAGTCGCCCATGGAACACCAGTTCCGTTTGAACGTGCGCACTCCACTCGGTGGGATTAACCATTTCATGGTGAAAGGACACGTTGGCATGAAGTCGGAGAGGAAAGGAGAGGCTGTGGTTACCATCACTTTCCGAAATAAAGCGCATAAACTCACCGTGGATCTTGAACATGACGACGTCTCAATTGATGCCAGCTTCAAAGCTGAATCGCCGCTTCTGAAAGAACAAGAGTTTACTCTTCAGGTGCAGCTGTCCAAGCCGGGTTCCCACAGGGGAAATGGGATGATCAAGATGAGCACTGGAGGAGTACTCCACAAAGGTGAGTAGTACATTATCAGTCACATTGCCTGGTTACTGGTAGTTTTGATTGCAACAATGGTTGTAATAATTGATAGACATTCAAAAAGCGTCTCCAGATGTAAATACATTTTCATATATGGGAATCAAAAGATTTTCCCAAAAGCAGAAACGTACTAGAATTCTAGTGAACAGCCAAAAATCCCTAGATTTTAATTTCTAAATTAAAAGCACGTTTTTAAATCTTCCACAATGAAAGAAATTCAAAAAGCGTATCCTGATATGAATAACATTTCGTCGGATTTCGATATATGCGAATCAAAAGATTTCCCAAAACTGGAAAAACATCCAAAACGTCCATTTTAAGATTTCAATTTGAAAATGAAAGCTGGTTTTTTTAAATCTTTCACGTGCACAATCGCCCACCGTGCAAAAATATTACTCGTACATTTTAGCTACAAATACTTAACTTATTACACCGTAATTGCTAAATTTATTTTTCCCAGGGTAGAATTGACCGTAAACTAATGTTCCAGCTTTGGTTTATAATTTTACAATGGCCTGTTTATTTATAAAAAAATCAAGAAATTTGAGGGGAAAAAGTTGAGTGACCGCCAGAAATGGGGCTCCCCTAAATGACCACATCCGAATTTTTTCAACGTTTTTTTCCCGATTTCGTATTTTTTTTATAAATAAACGCGATATTTTGATATTATAAACCAAAGCTGGAACATCTGGGGAAAATAAATTTAGCGATTATAATAAGTATTTAAAGCAAAAATGTGCGAATAATTTTTTCAGGTTGAGCATGCTTTTGGCTCAACCTTAAATGCCTGTAATAGTATAATAAATTCAACTTTCAAAAAGCATACCTTGGACATTAATGTGATGTTTTTCAGCTTTTTCACTTTCAAAAGAGTTTTATGCAGCTTAACGTTTCACTAATTTTCTTCCTCACTTTTTCTTCTAAAGGTCAGTTCAGTTATGCTAGTGGCAGAGAACAATCAACTGCAGACTTTCTCTTGGAAACCCCGCTTTGGAATGTGGATTACATCTTAATAGAATCTAAATTAATGCGCAATAAACACAGAAGATTAGATGCCAATTTGGTAGTGGAAACGCCTAAAACAACACACAGTTTGGGATTCCAATTCCACCAGAATTCCACGCAGAAAAACGCACATTTCACCGCCTACACACCCTTCTTGACGTCTGGTCAGTTCTCTGTAGATGCTAAAGCAAATCGCAATGCAAACGTGAACACCATCGAATTTACCATTCATGCTGCAAACGTCAATCACACGATCAGCTTTGAGCTTCAGAAAACCCAACTGCAGGGCACTAGCTTGCTAGCCACACTGAAAACGCCGCTCTTCGGGATCAATATGCTTAGTCTCAGGGCTAACATTCTTGAAATTAGTTACCATAAAGTGGACACCTCTTTGGAGCTGAACTTCCGTGAAATGTCCCACCTGATGAACGTTAAAGCTGGCTGCAGCAGTGGAAAAGTTGATTATGAAGTGGTTTTGCAGTCTCCATTTTTAGGGATTGGGTACATTGCCGCAATCGGTCAGGTCGAAGTTACCGATCGTAATCGCATTAATTTTAACATAGCTTTCAACTCTCAATCCAGCCGCCTTTATTCCATGCGCGGATTTCTTCAGAAACACCCTGAACAGGGAATTGAAAGCCAGTTAGAGATGACTGCACCTGGAATCGAACCCATAACAATTTCCATGAAGCTATCACGATTGAACCTTCTCGAATTCAACATCAATCTGAGCGCAAAGACTCCCGTAGGAGAGCATGGCATGAACGTCCATTTAATGCGAAAAGACGCCGCAATTGAATTTCTACTCAAATTGGACTCTCCGCTGATACATTGGCAAAGTATACACATCTCTGGAAACGTGGTCATGAAAATGCCGTTGCGGTTAGAGGGAAGCTTCGCACTGCAAACTCCTGGAAAAGCGTTCCGCCTAGCCAGTAACTACAGGAAACTGGATACTGGGAACGTGGAAGGGGATTTTACCATTGTAACGCCATTCCAAATCCTGCCATTGCTGAAGGTGAATGCTAACGTGGGAGGTAACAAAGGACCTGGTGAATTTGATGGAAGCTTGGCAATATACACGGCAGAAGACGGTCACCCAGAGGCAATACTTAACGTGGCATTTGATAGAGGAACTTCTGGTAGTCCACCAAACGTATTCGTAAAGCTTCAGGCTCCAATGTTTGGATATTCAGACGTTTCATTCAACTATGGATCACAAATACTGGCGGATTCAAGTCATTTCAACTTTCTTAAATTCAAGGTATTAAGTTTTTTTTTAAACTTTTAATTATAATATGTGCTCTGCTAAACTATTTTCCAATGTCTTAGTTTAAGGCTGAGCCATGTGAATAAATTGGTCGTACATATTTGTTTCAAATACTTACTATAATTGCTGAATTCATTTTCTTAAATGTAGAACTGATCGTCCTCCAGGGTTTCGGCTTTGGTCTACAATTTCAAAATTGTCCGTTTATTTATAATAAAAAAAATGTAAGAAATTTAAAAGAAACATGAAGCCCCGTTTTAGGAGGTTGAATAATGTTTTTTCTCTCTCTCTCTACCTCAATTTAATTTCTTTTTTATAAATTAACGAGACATTTTGAAATTATACGTCAAAGCTAAATCTTGGTGGAGAGCCAATTCTACATTTGGGGAAATGGATTTATCAACTATATTATAAGTTGTAAAACAAGTATTTAAGCTGAAATGTACGAGTGATTTTTTTACTTGATGGGCATGCATGATTCTTAAGAAAACAAACTTAAAACATTGGTTTACATTTGCAGATTGTGTATAGGTTTTGTCATGCCTTAAAACTTTCGGAGCATATCACTACAAATAAAATCATTTTGTATATATTCAAGGTAAACAACCATGTATATGGCTACGATTTCATAGTATTGAGGAAGCCAGGACTTCGGGACGTTAAGATCAAAAGCTTTGCTGGAATGGATACATTATCCTTGAAAACAACAATAGAGCGCACGACGGAGGAATACAAGATAAACTTTGTCGTTGAAACACCCATCAAATCACTTGAGAATATTCAATACAATATGCGCTATAGTAATATTGGATCAAGGCGCTATGCTTTCCAGAATCTGATTGCCTTTGCCAGATCTAAATTTGGATTCAATGCAGAACTGGATTTTGACGATAGACGCAATTTTATTGGCAAAGCCATCATAGAAACCTCCATTAAAGGCTACGAAAATGTTGGATTCAAGTGTGAGCGAAAAATCATAGATGTCTATTTTTGGGGAACTTTCGAACAAACTTTCAGCGAGGTAGTCGTGGTGAAATTTTTGGTGGAGAGTCGCCATAATGGTTCTGTTGGATCCGGCAAGCTAGAACTAAAAACGCCTTTGCGTCTCGTTAAGGATGCGAACGCCTATTATGGGTTCGATAACTCTCATGAAAATGATGCTAGAGCTAACGGGGGATTGAATCTCAACGGCCGAAATGTTGTACAAATCAACGCCGTGTCGAAGTATGGTACCAAAATGTTGGAAATCGTGAATCCAATTCAGCCAGTAACAGTTGAGTACGCTTACGTACAAACGGGCAATATGGTAACAGTCGGGGGCAAATACTGTTGGGATGTCAGTAGTGGAAAGGCAGCTACCATTGGGTTTGGCGCTGAGATCATTTCTACAGAACGGGGTCGAACAGTTGTGATACGCACCGTCCATCCAAGCCAACCACTAAGACTTAGATTTAGCGTAGAATCGTCAGAAAACCGCTTTTTTCATCACGGGACAATTTCTTGGAATGACAACGCAGTTGCCAATTCTCTGGGATACGATGTATTGACCACGAATAGTATGGACCATGAAGGAAAGTTGAGCTATGATGTCAGCACAAGCCTGAGTCTTCCAATGCGACAGTTTGAACTAACCAGTCATCTGGAAAAGGATGCAACAATGTCAAAATACGAAACCGAATTCCGATGGGATGCTGTCAGAGGCAGTGACAAGAGGATGGCTGTAGCTTTTGAACATCGCAACTTGCAGCCTGGTCATTTAGCTACTGTCAACTTCAGGTATCCAAAAAGAAATCAGGTAAGATTTAGTAATTTAAAATGTGTTTTTAAATGTTTAACTAATGTTGAAAATAAGGCAAGATTATTGAGTGGTTATGATTAGGGAAATTTACACTTAATGTAGTTGATGTATTATATGCTTTATTACTGAGGAATGTTTTTTTATACTTATACAGAATTTCACACTTCGTGGCGAATTTATGAACAATGCAAGAAAGGCTGATATCTTCAAAGCCCTGTTAGAATTCATCTATGGTGGAACGCCTTCAGAAAAGTTTACTCTGCATAGCACACTGTCTGAGGTTAACGGCTATAATTTGGATGTGGGTGCCAAACATCCCGCTTCCAATATTGATGTAAAAATGACGACCACTCTGATGAACAGCAAAGAAGAAATGAAAGCAGCGATGAAGTTCGACTATCTGGATCGATTCGGACATTACAGTAACATGGAGATGAGGAGCAAAATAATAAAATTAAACAATCATATACATATGATGGTGAGATATATAAAATGAAAGCTAATTTTTTGCGCTGTTTACTTAGTAGTGGATTTCGCAACTTTTCCTTCACATGATAAAATAGTAAAGAATTTCTAACCCAACAAATACAGACTTTATGGATAATTATAATTTAAATCATTAAACCGTTGATGTTATTATTATTATGGGAATATTTAAAGATATAGTGCAGGTTTTCATGCTTTTCAGTTTTATACTTTTTTTTCTGGCGTTATTTACAAATACATGGATATATAATATAGTTTTTTTTTTAAAATCTACAAATTTTGCTCATGAGCATAATTCTGTCTTTTAGCTGAAGTCGCATGCCCAACAACTGGATGTCAATGCTCAATTAAGAAGTCTCCATAAAGGCTACCTAATGCAGATGGATAGTAAGCTGAATGACGAAGAACCTATTACTGTAGAGCTTCATTTGCAAAATACGATTGGACCAATGGCCACTTTTAATGCTGTTTATGATCCTAGTAAGGACTGTTCACCTTGCATTGTTCAGACATTGACTGACACCGTAGTGTTTCAACATTAATATTTTTAATAATTCGTCTTTATGTCTTTATGTATTTGAAATAACCAGTTTAAAAACTTTTCTTTCAGGGGCAAAGAAGAGCATTACTATCCGAGCTGGGATGCAGGACATCAAAACCATTTTGATAGAAGCACATCATCATGATGGCAGTTTTACTACTGAAGAGATGAGTCTGCTGATGACTCTGAACCGATCACGCGAGTTTATTACACGTTTCAATTGGCATCCTGGTGTGCTCAAGACAATTGAGGTAGACATTCGTAATATGTTTTGAAAAGGTTTAGCTTTTCATATTTCGTTTAGGAAAATTGAAAGGCTTTTTAAATGTTTAAAACAAATGCGTAATCGGTATTTTGATCAAGATTGAAAAACTGAAAGAGTACCTGATTGTGGAAATTTGTATTAATCTGCGGACTTTATTTAAGGATGGATTCAGCACTATTACTTCTTCAGTTTGCGCAAATATTCGTCAATTTATGGGCAAGCTGATCAGGGGTGCTTTTGAAGAATACAATAATAAGTTCAACTCTGTGAAAGAATCTGTAATGAAGACAGTAAGACCTATTCTGTCCAGTATTCACGAAGAGATGGATGAATTTGAAAGGAATTCAAAGGAATTTCGACAGAGCCTTTCCCAATTGTACTTGAAAAATGAGTTGTACATTGGATACATTTACGATTACGTTGCATCTTTGGATATTTACAATCATGTTTGGTACGTTCTTTTTGAAGCAGATGTTTTCCTGTTCTGTGGTAATATTCAATCAATATTAAATGTACGACAATTATATATTTTTATAGCGCCTTAATTGCAAAAACTACAACATTTGTGGCGGATTTGCATGATCGTGCTGTCAGTTCAGTTGCAGGGACATTGAGGGAGTTGCGGAAAATGTGTGAAACAGTGTGTGCCTACATGACAACTGTTGTTCACGGCCGTATACAGGACATTCCTTATCTCATTTTACACTATGCCAGTCAACTAAATAGCCTTGGATCACGCACAATCAACGAGTTGGCTTTGAGTGGGCTGAAATTCATGAAGGATTTGATTTTCTATTGGGTGCCTCCAATGAGCAAATGGGAAATCATATCACCCGAATTTATACATCGAATTTCGAAAGATGTTGCAAGTAAGTGTGCCACATGATTGATGCTTAGGTCCTATGCTGACGACATTGTTCGAAGCCTTTAATGGGAGCGGTGCGAAAGGGCGAAATTGAATACTTTTGAGAAAAGTATTTCAATTTATGATGGATCATTTGCATCGTAGCTTCAGTTCAATTTCTTTGTATTTCAGCGAAACTTCAAGACTACGTGGATCAATTTGTCCAGAGCCCCTATTATCAACGGCTGGTGGAAAACTTGAATGAAATGAGCCTGTCCTTGCAGAGTCTTTATAATAATGAATATCTCCAACTCCTTCTTAAGTATGCTCAACCGATTTCCGAATACTTTGAGGAGAGCATTGCAACAATAATGGAACATCCTTATATGGAGCTTGTTTTTAAAGCTGCTAGCTACTATTATGACTTGGTAATTATTAATACAAATGTTAAATATTATTGAGTGATTGATAGGGAGTAAAATTTCTGATCTTGCAACATGCAGATTGCATTGTACTTAAACCTTCGTTGAGATTGGTTGTATTTTTGTTTATTTATAGAACTCCTGGGCATATGACTTCTTTAAAATCCAAGATCGTTTAAAGGATATGTTAGGTTTACTTATTGCCCGGTCTGAAGATATCGCTATGTACTTAGTGCAGGAAATGATCCTTCCTGAATATCACCTACCACACTTGAAAAGCGATGTAATTTTTGATCCTGAAAAGGGGAAACTAGAAATTCGTCAAAAGCTGCCAGTGGTGTGGAGCTCGTTCACCGAATTGCCAAATATTTACAACTCCATAGAATATTCTGATCTTATCAACCTAAAAGACCAAATGATTAGTCTGCCAAAAGCATCCATGAATAAACTGCTCCATGCCATGAGGTCCGAGTTTTCGTGGAAGCACATGTTTCCAACGTTCAGAGGTAGGAAATAATTTCTTCATTTATTCACCCACAATTCTGGTAGTTGTACTAGAATTCCAGACTCATGTCATGAGAAAGTTGACAGTCATTGCATTGTGTTTTATTTGTTGTAGCACGTGCACTACTTGTAGGCAATCAGCATTACGTAACCTTCGATGGCCGTGCCTACGAATTTGCGGGGGAATGCAGCTACCTGTTGGCGCATGACTTCATGGACAGGAATTTCACTGCTATCGTGAAATATTCCCCAGTCGAAAAAGATCACGTTGAGAAAATGTCTTTCCTCATCATTTTTGATGGCCATAACATCGAATTGCATCCCAACTTAACAGTCGTCGTGGATGGCCAAAGAAAGGAATTGCCCTTCAGTTTCATGCACACTCGCATAGCCAGAACACACAGCGCACTGACCATGACTAATGAGATCAAGCAAATTTGGATCCGTTATGAGAGCATCCATGATGTATTCATGCTGGAACTCGGAGGGTTCTATCACGGAAAAACAGCGGGTCTTTTTGGGTCGTACGACCATGAACCCTACGATGATTTCAAGACTCCAGCCGGCAAGACTACGTCAAATTTGGAAGAATTTGCCAGCAGCTGGGAGATAGGATCTGCAACTTGTCGGTCACGCAAGAATTATGCGCATCACATGGCCACCAACAGCTACGCCATGCAGAAACCTTGCAACGATATATTTAGTGAATATGAATCGCTTACACCGTGTCTCAGAAGGGTAAGAAAGGGTTAAATTCCTGGGAAATCTTGACATTATAGAAATTACAAAAATTGAGACAATTTGACTAGATCTGGTAAATTTTGTCTTAATCACAGATTAATCCAGGTCCTTACAAGAGAATGTGCGTGAATGACGTTTCAATCGGTGAACGACCCTGTGCTGCTGTTGCCGCATACGTGATGATGTGCCAAGCGAATGGCATCGCTGTCACTATACCAGATGCATGCTGTTAGTATTTGTTCATTTACCGGCACCCTATCACATATTGTATATAAGACTTCAGGAATTGTGAATTGAAGTTGTGATTGTAGAATTCTAAACAATTGTTTGAATGGTTACTAAAAATTAGTTTTATCGCCTACTTGAGGATTGCATGCCGTATTTGCTCGTGTATAAGCCGCACTTTTTAACCAAAAGTATAAGATCTGCCCAAAGGGTGTGCTTATGCGCGCACTTTATGGTTATGATAATAAAAGACGTGAAGAGTTCAGAATATATTATTAACTAGCTATTTTGCTATAATTTACCTTCTAGCTGAATGCGAAATAAACGGCAAGATGGTCTCTCAAGGCAAGGAAGTTGTCCTGGAGGGAGATAGCGTTCCTCAGTCCTTAGACGTTGTTTTTGTCATCGATAACACTTGGCAGTGCAGCACCACATTTCCAAAGCTGCGCTCCATCCTTGCCACTGTCAGTCGTAACATGGAGGGTGCAGTGAGCGCCGTACATCTCAGCGACGTGCGCTACGCTGTTGTGGGCTTCGGTGTTGGTGCTCCCTACACCCCTCAGGTAATAACAGCTAACGGAAACCTATTTGGCAGTGTCGCTAATTTGGACCTGGCGTTAAACAACACCCACTTCGCTGCTGGACACCACCATCACATAGCGGAACTGATTGAGTTTGCTGCAGATTTGCCATTCCGAGCCGGTGTCGGCAAAGTCATGATCGTTGCCCCTTGTGCCGAACCACCTGAAATGTACAAAGATTATGCAAAGTTAGCCGACAAGCTGAAAGAAATTGATATCAAAATGCATTTGACGTCAATTCACGAGCTTATTCTTAATGGAATCAATAAGATCAAGGCCAGTGATGTTATGGGTAAGTAGTTTACATCATAGGCATAGCAGTTGTGCTGTTTAAATTGGTCACGATTTACCAAATATTTGTATTATGTAAATAATTTATACAATTACGTTTCTATGTGTCCAATTTATTTATCAGAAAATATTATATACATGTAGCCCTAAACATTAGTTTAATGGGTTTTTTTCCATTTATTAAATTAGGATTTGACCGTGATCTAGCATACACGTTGAACTCAACTAAACGGGGCGAGTTAGTTGGTGATAAGGACGTTCGTCACCAAATGAACATCCCGAAGAACACCCTAACTCAGTTGGCTTTGAACACTGATGGAAGCGTGTTCTATGCTTCCAAACTGGACAATGGCCAGCCGTCCATTGCCACGCTGACCGCAGAAGCCTTTTCAAGACGAATTGCCCAAAACGCAGCACCTGCCCCTTGCCAGAACTGTCTGTGTTCTACAGGGGCGGATGGCATGCCAAAAACTATGTGCACGAATTGTTATTCAGGCGAACTATCATGAGTGAGTAAACAAATAATTGGCGTTTTTAATCAGTATTAACTTAGATATACATGCATCATTAGTGCGCATTTACCTGTCGTTTATCCATGTCGTTTACAAAATACCATTTAATAGGAAAGAAGGGCTCTGTTTTTTGATCCTCACATCAGAGAAACGTTATGTCCCAAACTCAAGTCGTAAGATAGAATGAGGGAACCAGAACAATCTCAGTAGGTCTCCCTAAACCCTCCATCTTCAGTGAAAGAGAATTAAAAAATGACTCCTAATGGAAATGGGACTTATTTTTTTAAGTTATAAAGTTGTAAGAATGCAATTGAAAAAGGACGTCGGTCATTTCACATTCCGTTTTGAATTATGATTTTTGAAAAGTAAGTGCAGAAATCTTGTATAGTGCTTAGACAAAAGCAAAAGTAACGTCTCCGTTTGTGCAAAAATAAGTTGCAGCAGCATTCAGGCTTCTGTTGAGTTCATTACATGGGATCAGGTATGATATTTTTTGGAGCAAAACACTAATTCTCCTCTAGTTTTTTCCCAGACTGCAGCTCTTGCGTTATTCGTGCCAGTTCTTATTAATTGACAAACGGGAACCAATAAGATTGTGCTTCTTTTGTTAATTTGCTGTGTCATGTCCTAACTAATAGCTACATTTTTTGAGTAAATCTAAATGAAATTCTTAAAAGTAATGAACGTTAAGGCAAAAGTATTTACTGAATTACATCGTTTATATCATAAAGTACCTTTGTTCCTTGTTTCTTTTAATTTTCCTGTCTCAGTCTTTTTTCACTCTTTTTTACTTTCAGAAAGTTGACGCTTGTGTTGCTATAATTTGATTTCGGGGATGGCCGCTCTTTATTTCTCGGTTTAAATTCTTCTCACTGTACTTTTAGACATCAAAATTGAATTTCCTTCGGGAGAAATTGCAGAGAAGTATCTACTTTCTGTTGATTTCCTTGAATTCCTCCGTTTTCCTTACCTGACCAAGCCCATTCCATGTTTCTTTTACAATGCCTCCCTCTCTTAAATTACCACGCTTAATTTTCGTTGCAGGTATCAGTCTGTTCTGTTTCGTCTTTAATATTATTATTCTTTCGTGTTTATGTTATTTGTGTTTTATGTATATTTAAAATCGTCCCCCAAAGGACTTGACTTATAGAAAAGGCTTGGTTTATACCATCTTCCAGATTTTAAATTAATTAATGCTGGTATTATTTAGTGATGACATGTAGTGCAAAAAAAATTCAGAAGTTAATGAATCGAATAATTCAGTGATGAATTCGGTGTTTTCATTCTTGGAGGTTTTTCTACTAGTATGTTAGACCGATTTTAATAAGAGTAAGCATCTCCCCATTCATGATTGAGAACAGCCAAATCACATTAGTACAACTGTAACGTGTATGTGAATACTGAAATAAAAAATATTGATCTACTAATGTACAGTTTCAAACTTTCATATTAAATTTTGAATTGCAAAAAAGATCTAGTTATACGGTATGGATAGGCAGATTTTAAATTAATTATCCTTGAAGAATGCCTGGAAAATCCAAGGGAAAGGATTGTTTGGATTGGAATAAAAGCATACATTCAAAGCACCCTGGGTTATCTGACTAATCGTTCTTGCAGGTAAAAAAAAGTTTTGAAGGAGTTTTTTAAATTATTATTTATTCCAACCAACTGATAAAATTTCTCGTAAAGTGACAGCATGAAACATTGATAACATTCTTCTTTGTAAAAATTGATGGAAGCAGGGTCATGTGATGTAGTGTTTTATCTCGAATAGCTTCGTCTTTTTTTAAAATAGGTTTTCATATCAAGCTTGAACCAAAATGATTTTTCCCATGTAGAATTGGTCGTCCACTGGTGTGTCCGTTCTTTTTACTCACTGGGTGTGAATTCTTTTTATAATTTGAAAATGTCTTGGAGGTTGCATACATGCAACTATTTTTAAATTTATTTAACCTTTTATTAATAAACGGGACATTATCAAATTATAAAAATTAACTCTTACCCTAGTTGTCGACCAATTGTACACTGGAAAAAAATAAAATAAATATACCAATTATGATAAGTATTTGATGCAAAAATGGGTAATTTCTTTGCATGTTGGTTATTATTTTGGCTTAGCTTTAATTAAAAACGAGACGGGTCTGTCCATTTCCAGCAAGTTTTTGGTATCCTAACTTAATACCTGTGTGCTGTTTATTACAAGGAACTGTCTGAGTATTATTCCTGGTGGATGATCTGCATTCTTGAGGATTCAATATATTTCTAGTTGTCCGAGGGTCAGCATCACCCAAGAACCTCGTTGCACTTAAAGTGTTAATTGCTTCTAATTGTTCTATACCATATTTCCTACATCCTGGCTCAGAAGTAAATCTCGGTAAGGCAGAAATGATTTCCGGTTTTAGGCGATCGGTTAACGCCGTCTTTACGGAAGGGTAAGGTTGTAATGGACTGGTTTCTCTCATTTCTTTGGAGTTAAATGTTGGTGGCATTCCTACGTGCTCTTGAAGCCATGTTGGGCCCACAGGAACGCTGGACATCTGCCAGACTTCGTTTTTTTCTAACTCCGATCTGTACAGTTGCTTATGGGTAGGGATATTGGTCTCGCAGAATGCCCTGTAAAATGTCTCAGGTCGTCCGACCTGATTTCCAAAACTATCCTCTTGCAGGACTCTATCGTCACAATCAGCATGTTCCATAAATGGACCCTCCGATTTTGAGAAATGTGCGTGGATGGGCGATTGCCAATGGATGATCGCGTGAAACATCTGAAATGATACGTAGCACGGTGGCAATAAATTTTATTTTCGATTTTTGAATTGCAAATGGTTTCCCAAAGATGCATAGCGCGTTTTAAGGCTAAGCCAAAAGGATATCCACCATGCAAAAAGTGAAATATTTTTGCTTCAACTACATAATATAATTACTTTGTTAATGTTTTTCCTCGTTGCCTCGTTCGTCCACGAGGGTCTGAGCTATTTTTTATAATTTAAAAATGTCCCGATTATTTATAAAAAATAAATTTAGAAAAAAAAAGTTTTATGCGACCTCCAGTAGTAAGCGTTTCTCTGCAATGCAACTCCAGCGGAGGCTGTATAACGCGTTTATTTTGAGTATGTATATATTTGTTATAAATGTTATAAAAATAACGCAGACCCTAGTGGACAATCAATTCTACACGGGAATTAAGAATTGAATGATGCATGCCTTCAATACTTTCGGCGGAATACCCGGCACGTTCATTAATAGGTCTTGCAGTTGTGATTCCAGCAGGTGTTTTAGCTTCATCGTCCGTAGCATGGCTTGAGCGTTGAACGAGTTGATGCAGGGAAATGCAAGAAGAAATCTTTCGTGCTGAAATTATGAGTTGGAAAACTAATTATGCTGCACTTAGTAGTCCATCACAAATTGTTTTTATTTGACGTGGAACTGGATGGATCAACTTACAGCGCTTATTTCTGGTAAAATCCACGGTCGATTTGCCCACTGATCTTTCTTCCATATTCTACTGTTTGCCATGGTGTGATCGCAGATGTGGCGGATGACTGCTGCCATGTGGCCACATTTGTTATCGTTGTATAACACCTTTCACATAAATTAATTTAAAGGTGCAGTTTGTTAGTGTTTTCAGTGTTTGGGAATACTGAATCTAACATTTAGAATGATTCCGCTATCTGTAGCACTATAGTAATTTTATCAATTTGAACAGCAGATTTTCTAATTCTTTGAGAATGATGTCTGGTTTTTGTGCAATACGAACTAAAGACACCTTTGCGGCACTTTCAGATTTTCTTTGAATCATGTACTGCGTAAATTGTCTACCTTAACTTGAACGTCAGCCTGAACACGTGACAGTTGAGATGCCCAAACCGATAACTTTGTGAAAAACTTCCAGGTGACCGCATCCATATAGCTTTAAATGATGATTACTTAGCACAGTTTGAAAATTTACTTAAAATCAAAGCCAGCATTTTATGCTAACATTGCAGTATCAGATTTTCATTTATTATTTCATTTATTACTTACGCTGTTTTATTGGATTTAAAAACAAATATCCAACAGATGTTGAACTTGAGTAACAAGTGATAAATCCTCCGTCTAAAAGTCGTGAATCTGTTATTGTTTTCTAATTCTTCCATTTGGCATAGTACAATGGACGTTTGTTCGTCCACAATGAGATCGGAATAAAAGAACGGCCACGTTGTGCTGTTGTTCTTGTTGAAAGCTGATTCGTAATTTTTTTCAACAAAATTCATGTTATACCTAGAAATTGTCGGAGTAAAACATTCTTAACAAGCATCTACATGCATACGTATAAACCCAAATGTGGTGTTAATATCTAACATACTTTATTTCCAAATTCCTTATTAATTCCGTCTTTTCAGAAAAGTATGTTGAACAGATTACGATTATGGGAAGAAATTGCGTTGGCGTCTCTTCTTGCTTGAATTGGCATGGTTGATCTGAAATTTATATTACAACGTTGAGTTTGAAGCTGTATAAACAATATTTTAATGATCATGCCCACTATGCAAAAAAATGACTCGTTCATTTTGGCTTCAATCACTTATTATAATTGCTAAATGTTTTTGGCATCAATGTAGATATGATCGTCCACTAGTGTTTCAGCTTTGATTTATACTTCCAAAATATCCCCGTTTATTTCTGAAAATTTTCAGAAATTAAACAAACATGATGCAACCCGCACTGCAAAATTGTCATGCAGAGAAGCCCCATTTTAGTTGATTGCGTATTTTTTCCCAAGGTTATTTAATTTTTTATATAAATAAACGTGACGTGTTTTAAGTAAACAAATATCACCCAAACCCTAGCGAGCAACCAATTCTACACTGAAAAAAAATTAACAATTATAATAATTGTTTGAAGCAAAGATGTGGTATTCCTTTTTCGTTGTGTGCATCCTTTTGAGTTTGCATTAAACAAGTATCCTCTGTCTCTAATACTAATATCGATTTAATTCTCGAAAAAATCTCTTTTAATTTGGGTTTAATGTCGTTTAGAAAAAACTCTATATGCTTGCAGATAACTGTTATATTATCAGGTTTTGCAGTGTAAGGGAAGTTAATGGAAAAAACCTCTTCATATTTGAAAAATTGAATTTGTAGAAGACTATTTACTTATCAAGGATTTAGACAAATTTTGTGTGTTCACAGTTTCTTTCTTTGGTGTAAAGATCGTTTTTATCTTGACTTCCTCTTTTTCTTGCTTCTGTTCGTTTTTGGGTGTCGAGGCCAGTCCAGTTCTCAGGAATAAGAAGGCATCCAAAGGGTTGTAGGCTAGTAAATTTAGTGCCAAATCGACATTGATATGGACATCATTGAGTTCGCCGTTTAGATTACTTCTACGGAGTTTCTTTGCTGGAGGAAGTTGGTAGCAATCATCAAAATGGCTACGTGACAAGTTTTCCAGACAAGTTATTTTTTCATCACTGGATGCTAAGTTTTCTCCAGACTCCTGCTGCCAGAATGAATGCTCAAAATCAGTATTATTGGCCCCCAACGAAACTTCCTTTCCCACATCCAATTCGGTTGACACCTGACGATCTGTTGAATAACTGCTTCCTTGACAAACTAAATCCTGTAATATAGATTGCGGGGAACCTGATGAATGGGATGATTCGTTTTGATCGTTTGAATTACATTGAAATGGCGTTCTTATGTCATTTTCTTCATTGACTTTCGCTAGGGAAGCAACTATTGCTACATTAATCGGATGTTGTGTGTGTTGAACCCCATGTTTTTCTCCATTACAAACGGCTATGTTCAAAAGTACATCATTAGGATGTTCGCATTTAATATTCGCCCCAGGACTCTGTATTTCCTTATCAATCTTTGATTGGGAACCCGATCTGCTTCCTGGAATGGTTTCTCGCAATTTGTTTGGTTTCTTTGCTAATGATGGGGATCCAGTTTGCGCATGCTCTGTACATAGTTCATTCGCTTCTTCGATTTTTATATTGAGACTGTTGTCAATGACTCTTGTCACTGCGCTGCAGCTTTCCATTTTGAGCGATTCTGCTATGAAGTGGATTATTCCAGTCTGGCATTCTTGTTCCCCAGTTTCTATTTTGAGGATGTTTTCGAGATGGGCATCGCACATTTCGTGGAACACGTGATCATACTTGTCGCCCTATAAATTTAATATTTAATAATAATATTTCATAAAGTAATTATTGTTTTCTTTTAGAAAAATATATTGTAATAAAGTAATTTATTACGGTATTTTTTTAAAACTTTCAGTAAATAATCACTGCGTTATTTTGCGAATCTACGCTGATGTTACAATTACCGTCATTTGTGTAGATAAGTGTTTTTGGTACTGGTATTTCTTGCTGAAATTTCGATCCTGCACTTCCGTGGCTTCAATGTGTTCATTTTCATCTTTAAAGACTTCTCCTAGAAAATAAAGTCTGAAAACATATGGAAAGAAAGTTGTTTTTTTGTAATCGTCGCATGATGAACTACCAAGTAGTCTCAAGGCTTTTCAAGTTTCAAGTTCAAAGTTTCATGTTTGAAAGGTTTTTTGCGTCAGCCTGTTGTGTGAGCTTGTGAGGCGACAATGTCTTATTCTGAAGTAATCTTTAATAGGCCTACAATGATCGACATCTTGCGTACTTCTGTCTAGAAGGTTGAAGAACAGAGGGGCACAATTGTTGACTTTCATCTGCTCTCCTCATCCAAAGGGACAAAAAATGGATTTGGGACCGATACTGTCAACCCTGACCCATAGGCTGCCTTACAGTGACCCTATCCTAATCTTGTAAATTTCGGACAAACCTTGGATATTTGTCCAAACACAGCGAATTACTAATGTCAATGACCATCTCGCACTATTGTTTGCAATTTCGCCATATTAAAATGAAATTTAGTTATTTATAACCATATTGCTCGTTGTAGTTAAAGAAATAATGATTTATAAATTTCCGTCCAGGCTCAAAAGAATGCCCACCATGAAAAAAATCATTTACTGTCAACAACTGGTCGTTGGGTCGTGGTACTTTACATTTGCGCTCACAAAGTCCAGTATTGTTTTTTAAGCAATGCAATTGCAGGACGTATTCGAAATATTGGCCATCTGCAGCCATGTTTGCCGTGACCCTTTGGCTTCACTGCCATGCCACGAAGCTGTGCAGCAAGTAAAACACACTCGATATTTCAGACGCACGAAATGCATTCAAAGAAACGTCTTCTAGTGCCACTGCCAAATATAACGTATTTAGACTAATTACTTCCTTTTATACTCATTTCAAATTGGTAGTAAACTTCTAATGTCTGTGGATGAAAATTCAGAAAATAGTTACATGTACAAGACAAAGCAAAACAAAATCTGTCGAAATTAATAGGGTGAGACCTAGATGAACTCCCCTCCCTCATTTCCAAGTCATGTGTCTGCATGGATATACAATGTTTGTTAATTACCCTTCACATGAAGTTAGATATCGTACTTACTTTAATTGAAAGAAGTCATTGTCTAGTAACTCATCTGATGTACTGTCTCCAACGTCGATTTTCTCAAATTCTATCTCGTTTCTAAGCGGAAAACTCCGTAACTCGTTCAAATAATCGTGCAATAAAGGTTCGTCTAGAAATTTCTCGTGACCTATACAGTGTACAAATGCAGTGTAAGAGAATCTCAGATTACGTCGTTGCAATCATCGGTATTTTCTTATTAGATTTTCAATTTATTTTGAGTACCCTTCTCCAGATCGGCTTTCAGTTGATTAAGGTTACGTTCTTGGATTTCCGTTGAGCTATTTACTGTAAGGAACCTCGTTATATTGGTCTGACTCATTTGGGAATTGGTAGCATCTTTAACGTTTTCTTCTTCGAGAGAACTGGGAATAATGCCGCTCAATCTGTTTAAGTAAAGTGGATTTAGAAATTCGAATTCTTGTCAGAAATTCATGTTTTTTATGTTCCAATATTTACAACTGTTAAAGCATTAGTGAATTTCGTGCAGTTTATTCAAGGCTCTGTTTTACTTGAAAAATACCGAATGTAACCGCCGAAAAATGTGTGATAACGTAGATACTTATTGCAGTATTACCCGTTCATATCATCACTCTTGACAATGTATGTCTATACATGTAGCCTATTGATTAGGAATCATTCAAACATGACTATAGAGCGTACCTTTTGTATACTTCATTATCAAATAGATTGATTTTACCAATGAGCTTGTCAACTTGCTCAACATTAAGTGCTTCGTTTGCCAAGAAATTGACATCAGCTACCACTTATAAAGAAAATACAGAACTCATTAATTTAAAAACCAGCAGTATAAAAGTATAAATCACCCTCAAACGCGGTATGTAGCCTATACGATTATTAACTAAAGATGTACCTTTCTTCCAAGGTTGTACACCGGCGAATAACTGATCGGAGGTTTTTAATTTATGGATGTAAGCGACATTATTCACTTGCTCCAAATGCCACGGCTCAGATAAAAAATATTCGGAAAAACATTTGTGATAACTTTCCGATGCTTCTTTGAAATAATGTAAGCCCAAATAACGCGGCATAGTATGAATAATCATTCGAATTCCATTTCCAAAAATGGAGTCGTGATAAGCGGACGTCATAGACAAGCCGCAGCTGCTATTTTATCAAACGTACAGCAATTGAGAAAGCGGTGAATTTAAAAATTAGATTCGTTTGTGTGTAGGAAGATGGCAGTACAAGCATTTCTATGACTCTGAACCAAGTACGTCTTACGAATACATGTAGTTTTTGCCCGTTTTGCCATGTAGGATGCCATGATGAACAGGTTCAAATGCTTTTCTGCCAACATTTTGTTAACGTTGAATTATTCAAGAAAGCGTAATGTAGTTGACTCTCAAGCATGGTTGAAGGTATGATATTTTATTTTCAATAGAATTTGAAACATTCAAGTCTCAATCACCATGGTACTGATCGGATTTTCACGCCGATAATTTGGAATGGTTTGAAACGTCATTTCATCGATTGATCATGCTGTAATTATGTTTTTATTATCCCTGGAAACTAAAATTTATATTTTTCGGCACTGTGACGATATACCATACATGGGAACGTGTTACTCTTACATTGTATAATAAGGCCATGTATTGAGTATTAATTTAATGAGTCATACAACTAGCTTTTGCCCCTATATCTTTTTAAGTTAGTCAGGGAATTGTCATGAAATTGAGCTCATGGTTGTAATTAAAATACAAATACTAATGTACGTCATGCTCACTAGTGTGTAAATGCTTCGCACTACTAGTTTAAAGGTGAGGATTGTTTGATTTTCAATTATATTGCGGCAGAGTGAGCCAAATGAGACTCATGTGTGCAACACTTGATAAATCATAAGCAGGCTCAGGGAAACTATGACTTGCATGACTGACAATAACAGTTTTAACTGCAAAAAGAGGGATCCTTCCTACCATATGCCAGTAAATAAAGGCAATAATGCTACAATTGAATGAAGTGAAAATGAAGGGTGCCAAACCATAACTTACCAAGCGCCAAAAAATGAACTTTTCAGGAGAGGGGAAGAACTATAGTTTTGGGAATAATATAGTTAGTACTAATCTGATTTCGTTCAACCGACAAAAAGATCAGACGTTATACACCTATGAGTGGGTGGGATTTCACCCCTAAAGCACCCCTTGCTCATGACCCTACTTGCTTGAGTAATTTGTACTATTTTCCCCTTGAATATCTGCAGATTTTAGTTTTTAAATGTTTTTTTGTACTTTCCTTCCAATCCCCCTTCCCCATTCCAATACCCACCTCCTTCAAACACTATACCTTAAAGATGATGCTGTAGGGTGTAATGAACAAGGTATATTATACGGTGTATGAGATTAAATAAATCACTATGACGAGAATTGCGTTGTTAAAACACATTATTTTTTTATTAAAATGAGATGAATTTCTATTGGAAATGCACATGAATGTTTATTATAGGAATACTCTTTTCAATATAGATAGTAGATAGATATGTAATTATTAAAATAAAGTGGCAAAATGTCAGTGAATGGTAAGTATAAGTGAGGCACCGACCCCTGCCCTGGTTGTAATAATATATATATGTAATATTCATTGAGTTATATCATTCCCTTACAGTTCATTTGCGACGTTACCAACAATTAACAAGAACAGTAATACAAATAACAGTTTTTAAATGTATTTTATGTTTGGGATAGCTTTTTAATTAACGCTCAATAATTTTTTTTCAATTTACTATACTTTATACACATTTACGGAACCTGTAAACTATGAATGTCAGCAGACATCCATTTATATATACGCTCAAGAAAAAAAACCAGGGATTGTACGCTTAATTAGCATACTGCAGGACACTAGTAAACATTGGTGTCGGTGCAGCCATGGTGATAATAGAGGCAGTACAGTATATGCATTTGATAGAATATCAGTAATCAAGATGCGGTATCAGCGATTTTAAGAATTACATTTGTGAGAGGAAGCTATCATAGCACTTCGTGGCAGTACACTGTTTATAAATTAAAGTTTGTATGCCAGACCGTATGACCAAAAATCAAAATGTTTGCTTTGCATTTGTAGTCTATTTAGACTGGTAATAAAATACCTAAATGCAAAAATCACGCGATACAAGGTCCGAAATTGGACTTTAGTTCTAAGAAAACATAAATCATTCATAAAAATGACTTATTAAATAGTTTATTATTGAGATACAATTTGTTTTCTTATGTTAGATCAAATTGCCCTTAAAACATTTCAAATTACCATTATTCCCTGTGGCGAAGTCCTTTTGTGTTTACTTTTGAGATAACTAGAAAAGGGATGTCATTAATCGACATTTTTTTAAAGGGCATGTATAAGCCGCACCCTTCCAAATCTAGGGCCGCCATCATAATTACCTTACATACGCTTTTGCTCATGTGCTGGAACACTGGTTGAATTTTGTGTGCCTACTGACCCTGAAGTGCTACAATCTGTTCATCTCTCATCAGTTTGATTTAGCTGATAAATTGATAAATGCAATTTTTGCAGCATTTTGTCTTATCAAATAGCATGTAAACAAGAGGTGAAAAAGGTGTATGAAAATGGCAAAACTATTTGTAAAATAATGAATGAATGACGTAGTGAAAAAATGATTTAATAATATTAATCAAAACATTTGTAGGAAGTAAAAAAGCACCTATATGATAAAATGTTGAAACTAATCACATAATAATCGGTTCGTTGCCAAAATGAATTCTTGGTTTATTTTTGCTTTTTTTTCTTGTTATATTCTTGCATAAAAAGTAGTCAGGCAACGGTTGGTCTTTCCCTCTGTATTCATAGAGATAGAGATCATCACCTGTGACATACCAATGCATTATGAATTACTACGGACACTGCGACGTCATGACGCAGATGCAGAACAAAAATTTAAGTCAGCAAAGCGGGTGCAGCATTCTTTATATATATATACATTATATATGCATAAACTAAATATTTGCAAATTTGCAAAACGCCTAAAAACTGCTTAAAATAATTAGCAAACATAAGGCTGAAACCCTGTTTAATAAATTCATCAAGTTGTGAGCATACAACTCATGAGAATTCAGACCCTGATTTTAATTTAGGAGAATCGGTCATAATTAGTCTGTTTTAGTTTCGTTGAATATTTAATAGTTTGTCTGACATAGCCGAGATTTCTTTGTTGACCAGCTATTCAAAATGCGCGCAGAACATGAAAGACTTTATTCTCTTATTTTAAACTAAAATGGAATGAAAATAGAGCACTTCATGCTTATATTAAAACACATCCGTTGGTGGTTGAGAAAACTGATGTAGTTTTATTAAAGAGATGGAAAATGGAACAGGTTGCCTATGGTTCTTATCATCGAAATGACGTCAATGTACAATCATTGAGTGCTTTTTAGCTGATAACCCATTGTTTAAATACTGAAGCTCTGAAGCTATACAGGTAATCCCATTAGAGAAAGTGGTTTTAGCATCTCGTGTGTGTAGAGGGCCTGCCAATGTATTATTTCATATAAAGATCATGGTTTAATAGGACTTGTTTCAAGCATCACTAGCTTATGCACGTCATTTTTTGAACAAATAAGATAACATGCTGTAGATATAAAAATATATGGAAGTTTTATAATTCCTTGGAATTGTCTATTTATGCCAAGATTTAGTGGCTTAACATGTTTGCAAATCTAAACAATGACCATTTGGGAACAAGTTTGCTGCAATTCTAAACAGTGATATTTTTTAAAGGAACTAAAATGTTAATTTGCTACTATTTTAAATTATAAACTGAGCTTCTTTGAACGTATTTCATAGAAATTGCAAGAAGGATTTGCTCAGTGCATTAAAATTGTGATTTATTTTGCTGTTTTGCCCCAAAATAATTCCTTAAACTGATTAACTGTTGACAGCCAAACGCGTGAAGGGGAATACCCTGCTGTCAGATTTGATTACCACGAGACATATCATACGATTGTATGACCACGTGGTTAAACCCTAATAGTTCTGCAAGTGGTTGTGGTTTATCTTATGCCTATCCTGCCTGCAGTCATGACGTGTCGCATTAGCAGTAAGTAATCTTTTAATACTGTGATGGCCCCTGCCCATTTGGTGTTGCTTTAGCCGGTAGCCATGGCATTTTATGGTCTTCCATCTTCTGGTGATGACATGTCACCTGGTCTGGGTTTTATACGGATACTCTCTCTGATTGGCTCGTCTAACTGAGGCGTGTACTTGGGTCCTGGCCTGGCCCCGCTCTTAGCACTGTGCAAGCACATCTTCTCTGGATCCATCGTCAGCTCATCGCTTCGTAACAAGAAGAAGATTCCAAAGTTCAGCTGAGGGACGTCATAGAAAACCGTCAGCATCCACATCATAAACGTCAAACCCACAAGAAGATAACCTAAAACGAAATATAGAAGAACATCAGATTTCACGCAAATCGTAATTAGAACATATTAAAACCTTGAAGAATGTTTTCTTCACAAGATTAGCAATATATGAACTTAGTTATGCTGTGTCTACTGTCAATGGGTAATACTAATTATATTGTGCATTGGTAAACACCAATCAGATGTTCTTTGATATATTGCCGATGCCACGAAGGAAACTAAACTTGTAATTTGTAATTAATTTAGGAAAATGCCTACCTGTGGTACATATTTTGTAAACCAACCGGTAAGGCTGACCTGCAGAATCACCGGGAACATAGTCGCCCAAACCTTGAAGTAAAAAGACAAATGTTGCACGAAATTGCGAAAAATTTGTAAACATTTATTGAATTAAATCTTAAATCCATTTGTTCGTAAGTCCAGGCACAATTTTAAGAAAATACGAGAAAAGTTCTGCCATACACTCATATTGCAAAATTGAATACCCTGTATGTGTGCCCACTAGCATAGTCGCTGTGCTATCCCATTTAGGGGCTGTTCATAGTGAATGATTTCATAAAGATGGTTTGAGACGTTAATATACTTTTAAAAAGAAAGCACCATTTGGGAACGAATTTTAATTTATATGCAGTTTATCAGAATGTAAAGTTGTGCATGCTTTCCGTTCATGTTATCAGTAAGAGCTATTTGGTTCAGCGCTTCCTGCAACATTGGAAAGGTATGTTCAAAAAGACATAGAAAAAACGTCTTACCGATGGTCGTCAAAGATATAATACAATAATAGAGCGAGTCCAGGAAATTCCATTCTGGCTCAATAGCGGCAAAAACTGTGGCAGGAATTAAAATAAAAAAGACGGTAACGATGGCCATAACGATGCCCAAGTGGAAGATTCGGATATTGTACGGCTGGTACAAATGTCCCAAGCGTGAATTGAGAACTTGAAGGAAAAGTGTTGAGGGAATCATCAAACGCTCCACAAAGGCGGTCAGAAGGATGAGGGTCAGGGGGATTCCCACGAGAGCGAAGATGATGCAGAACATTTTTCCACCTTCCGACAGAGGTGTTACATGACCATAACCTGGAAAAGCAACGTAAAATTAAGAGGTTTGAATTTTCGAAATTGGTACCAGTAGCCTACATGTCATGTGGTAGAGTGAAGTCCAATATACCCAATTTACCACATCATCCGGGCGGTCACATGGATCCGAATGAGCTAGGAGTTCTATAAGTGGATTGGAATGACACGTTCTACCACCTCAGAAGCTCGGTGACTACGTTAATTAGGTTAATGGAAATTAATATGGGAAGATGTAATCTCTTTTTCTCTCTTTTTCAGTGCAGTAAGCCAGTTGTATTTTAACAATGGGTGGAGCCAAATCCATTAATTTGATAGTGTGATAATTATCATGAGAATATAGGTCATAAAAGCATCACATTCAATAAAATCTTGGAGAAAAATATTGGACACAGTGACTTGCACTACATGCACACCATGCACAATTATTTATCACGCACTGCTAAATTAATTTTCTCCGTGTGACGTGTGGTATAATTGACTGCCCGCTATGGTCCTCCGTATAATTTGAAAATGTTTCGATTATTTATACAAAAACAGTTTAAATTGGCTAGATTCCAAAGTTGATTAATCTCATTCAAATCGTGGAGATTGAAAAACGTTTTCTGAGTTTTAGTTTATTGTAGTAAGTGCCTGAAGTTAAACCGATTAAGGAGGGTTGTTTGAAACTGCGTGAATATATGTTTGAATATAATTAAATATAATTAATAATTAATATAATTAAATATTATATAAATATAATTAAATAAGGTCAGCGTGACGTACGCTGGAACAGTAGACAAACGAAATATATGTTGAATATGAAATAATCCCGCAAAACTTGAATGATAACTCAAACAACTAAAAACAGACTGAATGCGTTAACTATGGAAACATGCTGCTCAATCTGTATGAACAAGTAGGTACATGTACATGTGAACCGTATACATGAAGTCTGAAAATCATACCAGATGTCTACAGTGCATTGTTGTAAATCCACTTAGTGGCTGATATGAATTATGCACTTCGTTGGTTGTACATGCAAACAAACACTGAAGGTTACATTTAAAAGGGCAGTTGCTAAGGCATCAATTGATGTACTGAGAATTCAACAGTTTGATGCAATTCTTCGTTAAAGAATCTTTTCAGTTCTTACAATTTTGATGAACCTTCTGAAAGCAATCAATGGAAATGAGAATGCCGTTATAATTCGCGAAAATTAAAAATAACCGTTCATCATAAGTAAGCATTTCACTTGATATTTAAGTATAGGAAATTGGGCAGTGTTGAAGGTTAGCCAAATACAAACATCAAATAAACTTCGAAAATAAGTAATCCCAATACGTCATTACATTGCTGGAGTGTTTATTTATGAGAAACTACAGTGCTGGTTATCTCAGTTTGAAATCCCCACTTTGTTATTATTGCAAATATTTTTGGAAATTTCAGACATCATCAATAGTAATGTTGCAATTGAAACATGTTTGTCATTGCACCACAATATATTCAGCTTATTCAGTTTTATCATCTGCTACTGGCGAGATGAGATGAGTCTGAATAATCGAGCAGCAGGCTAAAAAAACTGTAAAATTTTTAATTCCTTACAATAAATAAACTAAATTCGTTCGTTTGAACTCGTTGTTTTAATTACTCTAATCTATCGATTAAGCAGCACCTTTAGACAAAAATAAAATTATTCGATTATGTATTATTTAATTCTCAGTGTTACGACCTTCAGGTTTCTAAAAAAATCTATTTTAAGGATTGAATCATTGCTACACATTACATGATCGTGAACGAGTCTGATCAGTTTATGAAGATTGAATTTCGCCCTTTACAGTAGAATTAAAGTCAGACTAATGGGAAATTTATACAGACAATGAGGAAGGCCATGTATCCCTTAGCAACACAGTTGACACCCAGTAGTAAAATTCTATTCAAGAACGACCTCTCGCATCTTTTGAGATTCTGAAATGGCCTTACATGACATCGTCTGATTTCCTATTTATTCATCTTTTTCTTATATTTAATAAAGATAACCAATACATGGAAACCCGTTTTAGATGTCAACCCTGAAACTATCTCATTTTAATGAAGTACGTGTGCAAACCATTTACCAATACATGTATGCATGTCAATTTCCATGACATCGCTTAGTAGAGTTCATCTAAACAGGGTTTTAATGATTACATATAATTATTTAAATGAATTACCTATCGTTGTAATCACAGTAGCTGCGAAAAAAAAGGACTGTCCAAAACTCCAGTTTGGCTCCATAGTGGAATTGCCAATGGCAATGACGCCGCGCTTGTAGGCATGGATGACAGCAGCAATGAATTCATCAAGTTCGTCAGTTGCTATAAAAACAGAAAACGAAACGATTACAATGTTGATCTTAATTTAATTAACGTAACAATGGCACGCACTTGCTAGATTATATACAGTATGAATTGAGTTCCAACTTAATAGCCACGAGTTTATCAATACATTTACCAAAGGACTTACTAAAACATAAGGGTTGTAAATACCAAACCAAAGGTGCCATTCGACCATTAGAGTTAAAAAAACGAAAGCATTCACTACAAACATTCAATTATTGTAATCTGGAAGTCATTGTGAATGTATTATGAAGGTATCCGCTGTTGATACCTAAGGAAATGTTTCATATAATTGTTCGTACATAAAAGCAGCTTGTTTGTAACATAAAAGGCGAAGGGATAATTCAGAGCCAAAACCTTATTTATTTTATCACCATGTAATTGCTTATTTGGAAGAGGTTGAATGCATGTATTTAGCAACAGCAGTCTGTAGCCATGGAAACGGGTAAAATCACACATCAAACACAGGATCCACAAGGGCGAAATGCCAGTCATTGAATTCTAATCAGCGCATCCGCACGCAGATCAGCGCACATTTTCCAGGGGATTTAACCGGCGTTTTTAATAAAACTATTTCAAATCATTATAATGGAAATTCAATTCAGCGCCAGTAATCTAAAAATGTCACGACGTGTTTTTATGTGATTTTATATAACTCCCATATTTTGCATTATTTGAAAATGCCTTGCATATTTGTATAACAAAATATTAAATAAGCCTGAAAAATTCCAAAGTTTGATCATACACATGTTTTTTGCTATTTTTAGTTGGGATGTTTTCCATTTTTTATTATATATGGAAATTACATGGACAAACAATAATAATAAACATGTGCACATGTGAGCATGTGAAACATTTACAATTAAATAAAATACGGAAGTCACTTGCGCGCCACCAATTCTACGCGGGGGGAATAGAAATTTAGCAATAATAACAATAATAATCAGTTCAATGAAAATTTGCGGTAATATATTTCGCTCACAGCATAGTTTCACCGCAAGCTATACGGCGCATGTTTTATTCACGAGATTCGGGCTAGACTTCTTCGAAATTGAATTACGTTAGATTAGAACGAAAGTAGGGTATCTACTATATAATATAGGATTTTCTGAACTATTCTTACCAGAGCTCTAATTAAGGCCGTGCAAGTAGGCTATAAATTGCGCATGTACATTGTGTAATCTGGTGAATGTACTGACGTAGGCCATACTTGGGTACACATCCAGTATACATGTATGTGCACACAATAGGCAGAGTGCATCCAGTTTGGCACAGAGTAAAATTTCCAAAGTGTCAGATGACTCGCATTGCTATTGGGAATTTCGCGCTTCATCAGTTTCAAGCCAATGTAATGGGAAAGAAATTAGTTTTTTGGCCTGTAGGCTTGCTAATTTAATATTTATTATGCTTTGTATGTGGCTTCACGTTTTTCTGAAATCTACTTATCGCATATTCATGACTAGGGACGCTGGTGAATTCGTGGAGAAAAATCACATTTCGCAGGTTGAAGTGTAGGGCATTTTTTGCTATACCATTATATAATTGACGATTACTCAACACATTAATTTTAATTTCCCTGTCAGTGACTGAATATCTAATATAAAATGATGTTATGCTTTGTTATTAAAACACGCTGGTACGGATACAGAAAAAATGGGGTGTGAGATTGTCAAGATCGTGTAATTGACCCCACTTCTATTTTAGAAAAGGTTGTTGCTAAGAGATAGTCACAAACGACAGGGGGGAGGGGTCAGCGGACCCATTGACCCCCTCCGGTTCCGCCGGAAAAAGTGCGTTATTCATTTGACCATAATAGGCTCTTATATGTACGAGTAATGTGCGTTTCTTGAAAAACATTTTTTCACTGATTCATGGCAACATGGAATCTTTTGCTCATCAATGCAATTAAGACTCTCCGGAGAATTATTGCGCGCAAGATATCAATAACTGAGAAAGTATGTCTACACTGTAGTTGATTGTTTCATCTTGGCTCGTATGAAGATAGACCATATGAAGCACATCTTGGATCAGCAAGATAATCTTGACGTCATGCATGAAACAGACTGATAGGTAGTTCTTAGCTATTCTCTGTACACATGACGTGAGCACGTGGACACTTGGATGTCGCATTGTGTACTTAAGTACACAAATTACTAGACATCCTCTCCATCCGCAGAGTGCAATGGCACCGACAATTGATAAAAGAATCGTTCATTGGCTTAGCAATTATGTTTGCTTATTTAAGACAAAGCGGCTATTACACTCATTGTACTAATAGAAAGAGACATAGGAATTTATATATTGGATTTTGACTTGCAAATTTTCCTTATTACAATATTTTTTCCCATTACACGTGGAGTGATGAAAAATTCTCATTGCAGTGCTGTAATGGGTCTAATTTAGATTTCAAATAACTGAATATAATCTTAATAACTTTAGCATTGCTTCGTATTTCGTTCCACCAATTTATGGAATTACAGATTTTCTTTCATTGAATTACCCTGAACCTTGGGGAAATTAATCGCAACAGACTTGTTCCACTATTGGGTATAGCAGCTCAGAAAAATATCTATTTCATCTGTTTTTTGTACAGCTAAACCTTGTCATCAGTCCTCAAAGCTATAAATAACGTTGACTAATATTAAAACTATTTCCTTCGCCATACATTCTAATCGTTAACTTTGACCAAACATTTTTTTTTTCACATTATAGTACAGGCGATGAAATACCAGCAACTAATATGAAAGTATATGTTGGTACGAGCATATGATGTTCATTAGAAGTTTAGCGCATTTAAAATAGGCCAATAACACCTGCTCGTACAAAAAAAAAAACATTGGCAGTTCATTAAAATACTGCTGAATCGATATATGCTTCATTAATATTCGATATGTAAAAGCTTCCCATATACTGTACAGGGTGATCCATATATCTTACAGTCACACTGTGAACTGTACACATAGTTCTAGCATTTAATTTGCCGTCATATGGAGCTTCAGGGACCTTGACAGAAACGGGATTTGGAACCAAAAGTAAACATACAGTATGTGTAGACTATCATTACAGGCGTTGCTTGGTTGTCATTTTTACTTCGAAACGCCTTCAGTAAATGTTAAGCTGTCATTCCAGTCCAGCTATCGAAGGGAAGTGCATGCGAGTAATTGGCAAAAAAATGATTTTTTTCATAAGAAATGTGATTATTTAGCTATCCAGAAATATCGTTTGATGTTGTGTGAAAAACAATTACAAAATCGATAATATGTGCATGGTACATCTTTTTCAGATTTCCTGCAGGCATCAACGAACTTTTTGAAATTGGATGTCAAAATGAATGCAACCAAAATGCTGATCTTGACATGGCGTTTCATTCATTTGAATGTCGCTAGAATTCTCGAAATGGGTGCACAATGCAGTCCACGCAACATTTTTGGAACAGGCAGGATATCAGGACTTAATTGCGCCAAGATAAAAGGCGATTCATCCTTTTACGAACATATTTTCAAACTACAGTGTACATGTATATTCCTTTCGCTCGCACCAGTCTACTTTGGCGCACATCAGTTTCTCCAATTTATTCAACTGGAGAAACTCGTGAACGCCGTGGGCGAAAGAAGTATTTTGTAACTATATTTCTCGTCAGAATTTTTTGTTCCATTTCCCGTCTATCGAAATTACTTCTATAGTTGTCTGTTCGCCTTGTGAAGGTCGCATTGAAGGTTGCGTGTAGGTCAACCACATGCGATGAAATATCAATGAACAGGTGTTCTTTGGTTAAGCCCGCACGACTATCTCCAAAATACAGTACATCATTCGTTGCAAGGGGGATTTCCCTAGTTACCATATGCATCCTCAACAATTCATTACTATACTGTAATTACTCATACATTTTTTATTGCTTCATATATTTATTATAATTGCTAAATTTGTTACCCTTAGAGAATTGGTATAATTGCTAAATTTGTTACCCTTAGAGAATTGGTCGTCCACTAGGTTCGGAGTTATAGTTTATATTTTGAAAATGGCCCGTTTATCGATAAAAAAAGTATTAAGTTTGAAAATTTGAAGTTTATTCATTTTTTTTTATATAAATAAACTGGACATTTTGAAATTACAAAAAATAGCCGAGATCCTAGTGGACGACCAATTCTACGCTGGGAAAAAATAAATGTAATGATTATAAAAGGATGAATCGGTAACGTCTTCAATGTGATGGTGATTTCTGGAGCGAAATATAGACCACCATCCTGACTGATCTTTGGCGCCCCTCCCCTCTCCTCCCCGGTCTTTACCTTTGAGACATTCGTCGTCGGCAGCTTCGATCATCTTTTCCCTGAGCAAGCCGATGTTCACCTTGATGTCTTCTTCGAAGGGGCCCTCCACCATCATGAATATCACGGCGCCGAACACCATGTAGGCGATGTAGACGATGAAGCCCAAGGTGAGCAAGCAGGTGCTTCGGCGGATCCCGCACCACCGGATCAGCCTCGCCCGCTGCCCCATCACCGGTTCTCCGGTGTGCACCAGCACGTCGTTGCCGTTGAGCTCTTGGGTGCGGCGCTGGGACGCGTACTCGGCAGGCTGGTTGTAGACGTACATTATGATTTTTGACAATTAAATTAAAGCTCGTTGAAGAGGGGATTGCTCGTACACCGAGCTAGGTATGAGGCGGGTTTCTACCGATGACAGTGGGCCGAGGTTATAGCTTGATGGTGGCCTGTTCGTGCGAATGTTCCATAACGTTCGTGATAAAGTTCGACATGCGTTTCGACAACGACACTCGTCGGGAGTAGCGTGGTGAATCGTGGAACATATAGCGGTTGACGAAAGGTGTCCTAGGAGTCGGAAACTAACCCAACTTTGCGAGGTTTTTCTGATCGCTGGCCCTGGGTGTCGCTCAGGTAGGCGGTCCAATAACAGGTCGGTTATCAGTCTGCAATTGCTTGACGTCGTTAACGTTTACCTCATGAATAAACCAGCTGAATAAACGCCGAGATACAGGTTACACGATCGTCAAACTCAACGATGGACGTCTGAATCGCCTTCGAAGTCCGAAGAGAGGAAGACTTGTCAAACTTTTTTCCAAGTTTTCTTCTGCGGTTTGGAATTCTTTTGGGGGCTTATATGGCGGACGCAAACCGTCGATCAGGGGTGGGTTTGGCGGGTGGCCTTCGAGGATAGGCAGCTGATAACGCCACGCACCCCCATTTGACGGCCTGGTTTGACGTCCGGCCAGCTCCGTCCCACGTGTTGGGATGCTGCATCCAATCGCGATCGAGCGTTCTGCAGAGGCCATGCGCGCGGCAGCTTTGATAACGAAAGTTTTCGAAAGCCAGTGTGAAGTTCATGTGCAGAGTGCTAGCATGATCACTGGTGCTAGAGTCCCTAGGGTTTGAAGTCCGGTTCAGCCTGCCAGGCACTGGGTCCGGGAAGGAGCGGTCACCGGGGATCCGGAACCTCATGACCTTATCCCCGGATTCTTACTCCCCTGCTCCCCCTTCCTTGCCTCGTTGTTTTTTGGGCCTTAGCTTCCAACAATGTTTGCTTTCACTGTTGGCGTAAGTTAAAGCCTCGTGCCTTATTCTATTATGATGCACCCAGTGTTTCTTAATGCTGGTTCCAACATGTTGAAAAATGAATGCAGGTTTTATTGGTGTAAAATTGTGTGAAATTAAAGGTTGAAATTAAACTGTTGAATATTGAAGCATGCTGGTATAAGGTTGCTTCCACCAAACCTTATACCAACTTGCTTCAATATTCAACAGTTCAAGCATACCAACAAGATGTTGAAATAACTAGCTCCACTTCCCACAATGTTCAATAAGATGAAAAAAGATAGTGATAAATTTAAAAGGCGGAACACATGTGAAACGCATTTAATTGTACAATTTAATACATATAATATACTGGTTATATGCTGAATCTTGAAGGTTTGTTCCATCAAACCTTATACCAACATGCTCCAACACTGTACCAACAGCCTACAGCTCAAACATACCAACAAACAAGATCCAGCATTCAACCAGCACCTGATACAAAATGCTTGAATTTTTGGATCTTGTTGGTATGTTTGAACTGTTGTCACAACGCTGAAGTATCTTGATATAACGTTGTCATCATTGTTTTTGTGATATAATTGAACATTATCACCTCATTTTTTTTCTTTCTGGACACGGTTGTTTTGATGAAGAAGAGTTAATCAAAGTGATGGCAGTGGTGCATTCACTGATCTAGAGGGAATAAGACTATATAGTACATGTATTGTCATTGCGTTACCAGAGATTCGAGCAATTAGCCGCTTCCTAAATAAAATACGTGCGCATGTAATATGGCTAAGCATTGCAATCATCGACCAGACTGCCTTATTAATGAAATATTTACATGTAGTATGTATTTTCATTAAAGCGCTTGCAGCTGTTGTTTCAAACTAATTTGAGGTTTCCTCTGAACGCATTTAAAATATTAATTAAGCAAATATGAAATCGTCCTTTTACAATTCCTAATTTTAAGTGGCATCGATTTGCGGGTTATATTAGGTACATGAGTGTTTTGCTCTGCTGGCGGTTATTTCAGATCCAAATATCAAGCAGAGATTTCTATTTTTGCTATACATTGAAAATGGAGACTAGATGCATTTACGAGCGCATTAAAACCAATTTGTGTTGCCTTGAAACAAATAACTGAGCAAAATGTGTTTGGAACACAACTGAAATGTATTACTTCGTAAAAAATCAAAGATGCTGTTGTTGTCTTTTCGTAATTCGTCCATGGTGACAAAAATATACTATGTCCCTGCATTAAACCAATGGTTTCAACCCTCAAACCCAATAACTTCTAAAATTGTCATTTATTTTCTAAGCGTTCGCCATCACTTTATAAAGCCCAAGCAGTTAATGAAGGTCATCCATTTGCAAACTTGATTGCAATGCTGGAACTGGAAATGAAACCGATTGTGTCCGATGTCTAAACAATAGAAATTATAATGTAACACCAACCCGCTCACCATATTTACATGTACACTTGCATTTTTAAAAGGATATCTCCTCTAAATAACGTGTTTTCTCAATCATAACCTATATGGTTAAAATTATCTACAATGTAAATCAGAAATACAGTTAAAATTCTGGAATTTGCAAAGTCGTTCCCTGATGAAATTCAAGTACTGTTTAATTGTTAACCGGATTTGATAGTTTTATTTGTAATTAACATTGCAAAAATTGTGGCCATAGGAAGGTTGTGATTGAGAATACACATCTGAAAAAACATTTTACACACAAAACACGAATTATTAGGTGGTTTTGTATTAACATTATAGGAAGAAAATCGCATTCCCATGTAGCTATATTTCAAAAGACAAAATATAATTTACACCGCCTTCCTCCTCTGACCCTTTTCAAAGAAAATTATTTTATGGATGACCCCGAAAAATAGCGCAAAATTTCCGTGGCACATTTGGACCTGGTTCCATCACGGGTTCTCGCGTCTCATGGAATTTTCCGTTTTATTTGCAATTTTAAATCCCTGCAACGCCATCTACAATTGTTGGTTCCGTTCCAGTGCCACGTGAAGAGAAAACTCATTTCATATTTGAAGAAATGCATCTGCAATTATTTCACGCAATATAGATGTACATGTACTGACTTTGCAAAATACATAAAAAAATATTTTAAATGAGCATAATTTACTATTCAATTAAAGCAACAACAAAAATTGAAGCATTGTTTCAAAATTCTGTTGACCATGCTATTCGATGATTTTGATGCAGATATCTATGGGCCTCCCTAATTTTTATGATTCTGTACTGCATAATGAGGTTAGGATAGAAGCTGGTTTTAAATTCCAAACAGATCTTGGTATGATTCCAACTGGTGTATAGAACACGGCAGCTTGAGCTCAATAGGAAACATGCTTGGTAATGAAGATTTCACTTTAGGGACAAGAGCAGTTCCGAAATACAAATTGGACATACATGTATGTAACAAACAATTATTAATCGCTATCACTAATAAAATGCAATAAAAGTGTACAATCAGCGTCTCAGGCTTGTCCAACAAATATATATATATTTTTAAAATTCCTCGACATTTTAAAGAGGCCATATCACTACTGTCCTAGCATATCATCTTTAAACGAAACCACCGTGGTGCTAGAACTTGTCATTCCAATGCACTTACGGAACTCCAAGCTCATTTGGATTCATGTTATTGGTTTTATTTTTTGCATGCCATTAGGCCTTGGAATCTCCTACCAAGAGGTAGCCGTAAGCCACTAGAAATTCAATTTAGCGAAGATGCACTTGTATACATGTACATGTAGGTGGCCATCCAGATGGATAATAAACGACTAAATATTTGCAAAATTAATTTGACTTTCTGGTATGCACATGACAATCAATGCAGTTGCTGGCAGTAGAGTTGTGAGTTGAATTGCATTGAACAGCAAATTGGTGGACGGAAAAATACCCAACCTGCTCATTGCCCTGCCCACATGCTCAAAGTGTATACATTGTACGTAAAATTATAGATTAAGAATTTTTTTCAAGGGAGAGGAAGTGTCGAGAAGTGATTTGGCAAACATCCAAAATACTAGATTTAATTATATATTAATTTGAATAACTAGTGTACCCATTGTATGGCCGCATAGCGATTATACCGCACATGCAGTTTTCAATATATATTTGGACCTGTCACATGGTAACTATTAAAAATGTTAAAATATCTCGCCGATAAGACCTTTCTATTAACACCAAGATCAGTAAAATCTCTGGCGGTTTGAGCTGCAGTTTATTCCAATAGGGCAAAATGCAGCTTTTTTAAAATAGCATAATGAATAGAAGAAAGCACAATAGTTGATTTTTTTAAAGTGCATTTCACTTAAAATGTATAGAAATATTAATAATGAATAGAACGTCATTGACGTTTCAATGAATAATAAATACATAGCGAAAATCCACTTTTTTATTTCTCGGAAGAGGCTAATGGAATAATAGGCGGTCTTTCATCAAATCTGTCCATTCTGCTGGAATCAGTTAAATTGAGTTGATTAAACTAAATCCTAGAAATTGTCTTACGTTACGTAACATAGCCAAACAAATTAAAGGTACTTTTTCTGATTGATGGTCATGACGTTACACCTCTGCATATGCAATCTAAATGCAGATAACCCAGACATAATGCTAAATGCTCATTACTTTCTAGATCATACGCGACAACAGGATATATAAGCTGAAAAGCCAGATATAATGAGAGAAATAACTATATTGTAGACCCCATGTAGAGAGCCATTGTGTGACGCCATTTTGTTGGTGAAAATCATACAGAGGCATCAGCGCAAGCCTGAAATTTGTTATCAATAGAGAAACGTGCATGTCTCTTTTGTAGGCTCTTTTTGTTACATTGTACATTGTACGATGCTGCTCATACGTTAGTCATAACTCAAGTGATAGATGCGTTTTTTAGTTACGTTGTAGATCGCACATAAAATCATTGGATCTCTGAAGCTTGACGTTTTCCTTTTATACGTTTCCAGCCTGTAGCATTATAACGTTCGTTTATCGCAATCATCTATTTTATTCATTTCAGGTGCTTCAAATGTAGTTAGATTTTTTATGTACTGCACATGTAAATACATATACTCATTACTCACACGGATAAACTTATTACTACGTATACCGTGTTATCTAGTGTGGAGAATTGCATCTGTGCAAACGCAGAAAATCCCAACGAATATGTTAACTCCTCCATATTGCGTTTGAGGGCGTGTCACAATTCCATACAAAGTGACATTGATGATAATCAGGACGTGATCAAAAATGCATCTTTGATGCGCCTATGATTTTTGCGAATGCATATTGGTGAATGTGGAATATTTTTTTTTTAATGATACGCGTTTGGATGGACGCAATAGCTGTGATTTAGCAAACTATGAAACCTATTTCAAAGGTATTGCACGCACTACATGCATTACATGCATACTGAAATGTGTCACCACTGTACACTGCTAGTGTGGACATGCATGGTTTAAGCAATGTTTACAAGAAAAAAAATATTCAAAAAGTGAGTAAATAGTATTGCCTTCAGATTCATCTCAGGTTCCGCAGCTATCGCCCTAAATAGTTGTCATGGTTACCATATTTTATGTAGTACACAAGATACGCTGGTGCAATAATTTAAAGTGCCGAAGATTGAGGTACGAAGAACGAGTGGTGCATGGGGCAAAAAACAAAAGCCTCCAACAGTGCTTTGTGGCTTTTTGAAATTCATCCATTTAATGATGCTGAAATATCCGCATGCATATGGTGCATGGTGAGAGATTCGGATTGTATTTAAGGGGGAGCAAATTGCGTGGACCCGTCGGTCCGTGCGATATCCTTGGTTTGTGAACTCAAGATCCTCATCCTTTATCTTATCTTATGTTCCATATATATAGACTGCACTGACTGCCCGATGGGATGTTACTTCTGTATGTATATTTAAGTATTCTGCTAACGTCACGAGGGCAAGATATTTATGATAGCTTGCACTAAGCCGCTCGTCATCACAACGAAATTGCGACAGAATTTCACTTTTTTTGTAAATAATTGAAAGTAATCTTTAGTCAATAAGGAAAACTTCGCAATTAGATAAAAAATCTGGCTTTTCCGTGCTGTAGCATCAGCCCCTATTTTATCGACTGAAACTTTATAGTGTGCTTATCGAATCTGCCATTTGGTGGCGTGTATATCTGTGCAGCGAAGATTCCGTATCGACACAGATTTCTTTTCCTGTTCAAAACTAGCGCTGCATTATTGGATTTGATGTATTCCCAAATGCCTAAGCAACTATGGTGGTACCGTATCTAAACGTTGAGTACGGGGTGGGCAACTATAGGATCTCAGAAAATATTTGCATGTACAGTTGTATTGTGTGACGACAAACATTTGGTAAAAATGTATTTTAAAACCCATTTGTGATCTTAAGTTATCGAAAACAATTTTTAGCTATGTTTTTAGAGCAACATAAACTAAAATATATAATTTATGATTAATTTTCTTAATTTATCTACGATATTCCTTTATTTATTAATATTTCCAAGGAAATTTCGTAAAAAAACTGGCTAAAATTCTCATGTGATCTCAGTTTTCGCTCTATTAATATTATGATATTAATATGCAAATTTGGGTAAAAATATGAAGTATAACATTTTTTCAATTAATATTCCTCAATCATTGTCCCCTGTATAGTTTTTTTTAGCAATTTTTCTAGAGTCGCTCTTGTGTATATTTGCTAGAAACGTTCCTCTTAAAAGTCGGTCAGAATCATAGTTCCACTTTCCTCTTCATTCATTTTACTATCTCATTTATCCTTTACTCCGAGTCTCTGACATATTTATGTCCATACATTTACTCTACAATAATGTACTGCAAAGGTTATCGGACAGTTTTAACGATCGTTAATCAACTGAACTTTTAAACGTTAAAGGCGTATTTATCTGCACTTTTCAAAATGTTGCCGTGAAGTTTAAGCATAAATGATGTATACCAAATATGGGATTACGGAAGTGAACGCTTTGTCTATGTACAGCACAGAATTTATTTAATCCATGGCAAACTTTTCATGACCTCTTTATCTTCAAGTTAATTCGCGGAAAATTTGCATTATCTGTTCTTAAAACAGCGTCTGCATAGCTCTTATAGCTCACTTGATAAATCTTCATTCATCTAATATAAGGGAATTTTGAATTGCTTGGTAATAGGACTACTCATGAAATATGCAACTCTGATAAATTGCGCTTGTTGCATATTTATTCCCTTATATACAGTATCTATCCAAATAATGGCGAAATGCCTAAGCTGCTCAGCTGTATAAAACTAAAATCTCATTTTGTGACTTTTATGATAAAGTGTGTGAGAGAAAGAATTTAATATACATGAAGCTGTATTTTGGGGGCTGTATTAATAATTGGATATTGGAAATGCTACTGAAAACTGAATGGAAAACATCAGGCAATTTAATTGCCCAACTATATTATTAAGCAGCATCCCCAAGAGAGTAAGTAATAGCACAGACTGGGTATAAGGAACTACATACAGCTGTATGTGATCAATAAAATAGCAGTACAGATGTTTTTTTAAAATATATTTTCAATTGAAAGTGCGTGCGGTATTAATCATGTTGAACTGCCCCATTTTTGTCACTTTTATCTATTTTTCCAGAAGTCATCATTTTAAACACTTGAGTTGACATGCCGCAATATTTCCATACACAATTGTACAATATACCGTTTGGCCCATATGAAGCACACTGACCTATCTGCATGTAGGCCTATGTATTTAAAATTCTCACAATCGATTTCTTGAATGCATCTATTACAACAATCAACATCGCTTATTTCGGTAATTCAACCACGTATGCATAGATTAAGATTTTATTGATAAAAAGCATTTCTTTTTATTGCTATTTATAAACATAAATTTGCACTTATCGATTTGCTGCAATAATACATGTGTGTGTTATTTTTAGAGTTGGCATAATTTTATTTCCATTTCGTTAAAATAAGCGAACTAGCTCAGATCAGGCTTGGTGGATTCTCAAATAACGTTCTAGTTTATCTGCATATGTCATTTTAGGTCATTTATACGTCATTATTCGTCATTGTCATGGAAATATTGCAATTTTATTTACTTTAGTGATGATGCGGCTTCATTCATTGCAATTGCATCAGTTGTATTCTGTATACATCTTTAAAAGGCCAGCAACAATTGGACAAAAACCGATGGGAGTACAACAGTATTACTTCGAAGATGCAATTGACATTGGCATGGAAATCAGTGTACAATGTACAATAAATCAGGGAAGTCAGTCCCTTTTTTACCGATGAGCCACTATTTACACTGCAGCTTGCCACTTACACCAACATCCTCTTCCTTTCATCCAAATAGGAGGGGCTACCCTTGCAGTACGATTTACAGGAATGGTCGACAATTCATACGCTGGGTTTTAATTAAAAATTCCACAATAATAGAAAATATCAACACAATCTCATCATATAAAAGTTTTCAGTATAAGGTTTACGTAAAACCTGAACATGGGCCATTTGATACCATTGGAATTTTCCTACTAAATATAATTGTCGAAATATTAGACTCTTATCCGTTCTGTTTAGGAATTATGAATTGCGGCAACAGGGTAACACTGTTAATTATTTGCTAGTATGCCAAAACATCACTTGTTATGTAAACACTTCTATGGTACATGTGTATTCTAGCATCTGTTCTGGTTCCCTCCACTTGAGTTTTTTCTTTCTATTCTATGATTAAATACATGTACATGCATTATGTGTATATGTTGCCTTTAGGTTTGCTCGGTTATTTGCTGCATTTGTGAAATATTAGATCGCAGAAGCGCAAGAACTCTTGATGAAACCTCCACTTGCGGTGTTTTTGGAGTTAAAGAAGGACAAATTGGAGAAACATTATATGCCAGGTATTTGCTGCGTGAACAACCGCAGGTATAGTGGTATACCAACACACAAGTATTTTCACATGTCTGACTCTCCAAGATAATGTGAGTTGTTTTCCCGAAACTTTCAATCTGAACAACCTACACAGCTATCGCGAAATGCCAAGTTTTATTAGAACTTTTTTATTGACGCCCATGCGCCCCAGGTTTTGCTGGTCTTTATTGTGAATTGACGATGGTGGGCAACGCCACTACCACTGAAATGAAGATTTATAGTATGATTAAAGTGTTAAAAGAGGATGGAGGAAGGTATTGATGTATGCATAATTCCACGTTTATGGATTCAGAGTATGAGTACTAGGCACACACGTCTGGCGCGACTTTAATCAATAATTATATACAGATGCGTGCTATAACCTGTGTGCTTACAGCCGATGGTATTTATGAAGATATTCTCATCGATGATTCCACACATCGTGTAAGAATAGCTCGCCCATAGTGGCGTACATTCCCATCAAGGACATGGGTTTCATTGAATGCGTACGTAATCAATACATTTACGACCCATTGACCGATTGTAGGGCCTAGGTGGGTCACTACATCGTAAGCAGGCTTGGATGAAATTGGATTAATCGAGCGAAATTTTAAAATGTGCATGTTTTTTTTTGCGCTAAAATCGTTTGCTTGTTTTGAATGCATTGCACGTGTGTGATTTTTTAAAAAGGAAGTATTACTCTTTCCGCATAGACCAGTGATAAAACTGATTTGCGAGATAAGCAACACGCAACTGAAATATAACCTTATTTAGGCTGGAGGTTTAAAACTTTTAGTACTGGAAGTTATGGATAATATAAGCTACTGTAGCTACACAAATAGGCTAATTATTGTTTGCGAAATTAAATCTTTGTTTTCTTTGCAGGATTACTAATCAAGTCAATGCAAACCCTGAAAATCCGTAAAGAATGGAGTAATTTCTGATAATCGGATTATCGTACTCATAATAGAAGTAGAAGCTTATCAATTACTTCTCAACTTTATGCAGATTTTCAAATGCCTTCCCCAAATCACACAAAACCATGCTTCACAACTCGCCTCCTCACATCACTTATGCAGTACCGTGCATATGCACCAAAGATATTTCGATCTCCCTCCTCAGGGGAGGGAGCCACTAGCGAAATAACCCTAAGGACACGCGTATTCTGTCAAGTTTGATAATGAAGCCTAACAAGTCAAGCGCATTCAAAATCTTTCTCCAGAATAGTCCAACAAGGCGGAATTCCTCCAGTTTCTCCACCCACCCATTAGTTTACTTGTTTTTTGCCCGACGCCATGGATGAACGGTTTCCTCAGCGAGTCAGAAAATTGCAGGGTTAACTCGATTTGACACAGCTTACTAACAAATGCGTCAAACAGGGTGATTTTCATGTGTCTCGAGCTTATGCATCGGGAATGTCAGCTTCAACGCTCTGATTTTGAAATGTGTCACGCTTGGCAAAAAAACGAAAAAGCCTCTCTGCCCGATTTTTTTCGGCATCAGAAAATTTGAATATGCGTGCGCTGCCTGGAAACACATGTTCAATTACTTTAGCCTTCCACTTAAGTTTCTGCTTGACACAATTTTCCTGCCAAACGGGGAAAAAACACTTTTGACTTCGCCCATCCAACGATCCTTCGTTTTCAGATGACCATTCCTACCGAAAAGGAGCCGTTTGCGCTATCGTATTTCTTATTTTTATATGAATGTAAATATGAAACACGAAAGACGGCACCAATGGCAAGGTGGCCGATAAGGGCTGCTTTCCACACACGAATGAATTGCTTCACACTTGGGCTTACCTGTAATACACGCGTGATCTGCTAGGAAACGCGTCCTTAATCCTCGCAGTCTTTTGATGGTCTCGATTTCCTTGGGCTCTTCGATGGCCGAAAAAATGGACGCCCCGATGACCAGGAAGAGGACGTAAAAAGCGGCTAGGACGAACAGGCGTACGGTGCTGCGGCTCAGTAGTCCCATGGTCTTGCCTCCATTCGGCAAAAGGCCAAAATTACTGCAGAAATGGGCGCTGCAAGGATGCGAATGGGAGGCGAATGCTATCGATTTTTATCCTAGATTACCACGGCACTGCAGCAGCACTGTACACCGTGGGCGACTGCGGTGTGAGAGTGTGCGCCGTTATCGTGGCATTCAGCAACTTGCCGAGGTGAAACATGGATGCAGGAAGCGCTGCCGGCTTCTGCCTTCCAGCTTCTGAGCAAAAAACGATTGTCGCTATTTTTTATCCAGCGTGGGCTCAGCCCAATCAACCTCCCTCATCGAAATGCATCACACTCGAAAAATAGCACTTGGCTCACCGAGTCCCACCTACGCCCGCGGTAAACTATTAATAACAGTCCAGGCTTTTCTTGGTTTTTGGCTCTATTTTTTTCTCCTTTTGGGAAAAGACCATTAGGTGTTTCTCTTTAAAAATTGCTCTCATATCCTAACGGGACTTGTCACTCGACTTCAGGGACTATTCTGCAAAGTGAGCCAGTTGGATTCGGGGAAAAGATTTTTTTTCTGATTTTCGTTGAATGGTGGGCTTCGGTTCGGTTTCGAGAATTGCTTTCGTGGCTGTCCTGGTGCCCGGTTATCACGACCGTAAAATTTATCACGCTGAAAGGTGTTGTTTTATTTATCCTAAAACTGGTTGGCCAGGTTGGCCTCCTGTGCTGCCAAGGCTAACAGCAATAACTTGACTGATAACTTGTATAATAGAGGCGGAGAAAGTTTTATTGAGAAATCGTGAAATGTAAAGATGATTGTTGGAAATACATTTAAATCATCGTATGGACAACATAAAGTTGCCGAGAACCAAGCAGGAATTATTTCCCTCTCACAATGTCAATATGCTGTGAGCTTTGTTCAGATTTCAGTTACTAACCGCAGTAGCCTGGATAATGTTGTATAATAAAGGAGGAAGAAGCTTGATTGATTAATGTGAAGATCAGCGATTTGTTAGAAATTCGTACATTTCGTCGAATGAAAGAAAATTTGTGAGAACGATGCAGGAAACATGCTTTGAACTTTGTTCAAATTTAAGTTGCATAATTAAAAAAAGAAGTAAATATTAAAATAAAACAATGATGACATCTTCCCACAATTTACAAATCGTGCGCATAATTGTACACATTTTAGATATTTTTTGGCATTGCGTGTCATTTCTAGCTGTAGAGATAAGCACCGATTTCAGGTATTTATCTTTGAAAGCCGAGACCAATTACAATTTTATTTGACTGGCATTGGTACGTATGCGCAGCATCCTCATCAGCTCATCTTCTCGCATCTTTCTCGTCTTTCCCGCCTTCTCAAAATCTCATTTGTCCTACATTTTTCGTTGACTTTTGACCTTTCTTTAATATCTTCTGCCAGAGCTGCCATCTATTGATCGTTTCCCTTGTTACATGATCCGCCATATTAAGACTCATAAATCATAAAAGTTGTGATAAATTCAGATATATATGAATTTATAACCCTAATAAACCATATAGACGCCTTATGAATTTAGTTTTTTTATTCATGTTCACTTTTTGATTCGAAACGTTGCAAAACTATGCGGTTTATTTGCAGGTTTCAAAGAGCGATATGTGTTCCAATATGTCCGATTTCAATGTAGCTTCAGTAAATTTTGTTTGATGCGACTATGCTGAGTATGCTCGGCGAAAGACGCAGAAGGATGAAGTTGTTTCGGTGGTAGCTGCTATATTTCGGGTTCAAAATGTTATTTAAAGTGATGTATAGTCGTGTGTGTTTGTTGACTTTGATAGCTGTGGTTCTCGTAAATGGTGTGAGTAGTTTACACCTGCGCGGGTCGTGGAAGACGAGCGAATTCTTTCATTTTTTAGTGAAATTTGGCTTTCAACGAACGATCCAGCACGACCGCTCGAACACTCAAGGGCACATATTCGGGAACATCACGTCCGCTTCCAATGTAACGTACCCTCTGACTTTCGTTGTTGTTTACAAGACTTATTTCAACGAGTACTACGGAAACAGATCGAAAGCGTTGAGGGACGAAGCATGTCGGGCGATGTTTCAGAAGATAGACTCGATAGCATACGACTCGCAGTGTTATCAAAATAACACCGAAGATTTCCTACGGAGAATTCCTTGTCCGAAAAACAGAGTATGCGTGGACGAAGATCAGCCTCAATTCGTTGTACCTGGGTACCAATTTACCTACGGAGTACAAGACTTGAATCAACCTAGGTTCGTAGAGTACGACATTCCAAACATTACCGTATGTTGTTTTTCATAAATGTTGTGTCATAGGTGAGAACTGTTACTGTACTCAAGAGCTCCACAATATATGGAATGCAGGCATAAATGATACTTGAATTGCTGAAGTTTAAACATTAATTTTGCTGTATTAATTGTTGAGATACAGGTGGTGGTTTTTGAAAAAAATGACTGATCAATGACCATCGATAATCAAATGTCATTTGACGTAAATAGGTTCTGGTACATAAGTATGGTGGCCTGCTCAAGGAATAAACACCCGAATAATTGTACGTGGTCTCATACCAGTGACGTTGATGATGTTATTGATTATGACATTTGGCTTGTCAATGGAAACCCTTACACTCGAAGTCAAAATCCTTTCGAATATGAATTTTCCTTTGAGAAACAGGTAGGCGGGAATTTATTAAATGTTTAATCGGTGAGTACAAGAAAAGAAAAATAAATTACTAATAATCAATTTTCTTATGCAATATAGGATACAGTTGAAATATACTTGATATTTGTCGTGCTGTATTTAGGGCTGGTTTCTGTACAACTGTATGTTGCACTTAATCAACGCCACCCAATAACACATCTGTTTACAACTACTATTGCTCTGCAGCTATTTGGTTATATCTTGCATTTGACAAATTCACTTATTTTTGCATATGATGGAGATGGCGTCAAAGGAATGGATGTAACAGGAGATGTTTGTGATATTCTTTCACAGGTAATTAAATACATTTTAAAATGGAAGTCATTGCAACTTTTTTAAGAAAATAAGATCATGTGTTCATTAAAATTCCACTACAACTTGAAACTAATGTTCATTATTAATTTGATCTTTTCATGACCACATTTATTTATTTAAAATATGATTTAAAAAGTCTACTTATTGTGGATTCTTGTGAAAAAGTATAATTGCAATATGTAATGAGTTTGTATTTACATTTTTTCAGACTTTATTTGTGTTAGTCTTATTGTTACTAGCTAAGGGATGGGCAGTAACACACCACGAACCCTCATGGAAATTGCTCATATTTCTTATTTGGGTAGTTTTTCTGGTCGTCAACATACTTCTATACGTTTGGATCAGGGTGAGTTTTAAATATGATAGCTTTATTATATAGCAGGCAATATTTTTGCTATACTGCATTTAATGCATATTCTATATCAGAGCATGTCATGAACCATCAAGTTTAAATCATGAGATGACTTTTTTCTGTTACTTATTAATAGTAAGTTGGGTTTCCTGATGTTCTAGTATTTTTACCATGCAAAATCAAACTAAAATTGTACCAACGAAATTGCCCCAATTTCAAAGTATTTATTGCCCATGCCGCATTAAAAAGTATTGATGAACAATCCCCATAACGTATTAGGATTACTTTCTAAATATCTTTAATTCCAGGTATAAGATCACAAGGTTCATGTTTATTTATGTGATAATAAAAGGCTTTGCAATTGCATTTTTGGATAACATGGTTTTGAAGATTTATGTATTAAACATGCCTTTAGTTGAGCTGTACTTGCCACGCTTTACCAAATTTTTGACGTGATCAACTTGTCGTTAATGAGTAATTAATTACGTATAATTGATGTGTCATTTTAGGTCGAAGTAGATGCCATTGAAGATGTGGATGAATACCAGACATGGCCTGGCTGGTTCGCTCTCTTTCTCCGCATTGCAATGATGCTGTGGTTTTTGTACGAACTGAAACGAACGATGGAGAGGGAAAGCAGCAAATCTAAGCTGCAGTTTCTTCTGCATTTTGGAGCTAGTAGTCTAGTTTGGTTTATATACCTCCCTATAATGGCTATTGTTGCTATTAATACTTCAGCATTGTGGAGGTTTAAGCTCATATTAGGTATGTTTTTGTTCTGGATTCTGGCAGTTTTAGTTTTACGCCACATTGATTGTGAAATGTTTTACATTTTGTTAATTTTTATAATAATTTCTGCAAAACATCTCAAAATATGCACGCACAAAAAATACTGGGTGTAGTTCGAAATCTGAATTGATTTAAATGTGTTTAATTATAATAATTGTATAAGCATTTGTATTCATAATTTGCATTGAAGAAACTTAACTATGGTTTAAAAAGTGAGCCTTAAATTCTAATACCTGCCTCAATAATTATTTTGTCATTAATAATCAATATCTTCTGTTAATGTACTGCTGATGCACAGATTATGTGCTTATTGTATGCTTGTGCATTATCGTTTAGTTTACATCAACACCACATGTTTTTTACAACAGGCCGCCCAAAAATAAAATAAATGTTTATTTTTTTATAGGTATTTCTGCTTCTGTCAACTTCTTGGCTTTTGCTTCAATGAATCATCTATTGTGGCCAGTAAGGCACGAGTCGTACGTGCACCTGGGCAATTCGACAGCAGCAGCAACGGACGAATTGGAGGAATTCAATGAAGCTCCACACGTAATTAATCAAAAAAATTCGTTTATTCGACAAGGACATGCACTTTCATGAGGAGCGAGGCAGCCTTCCGAACCCATATTAGTGAGACAACAGGTGCTATCGTTCTATTCAAAAGTATAAGGAGTGGTGCAGTCAAGTTTTGATATGACAGTGATACGTTTCCCTTAGGTAATATCTCTACATGCTGCTGTTACCCTCCGTTTTGTTATCTTGGGATCGTTTTTCTTGATTACTGTTGTATTCTTGAATACAATTTTTGAACGTCTGCAGTTCCTTTTGGCATTTGCGCCAATCTTTGTGCTCAAACATGCATTCCTACATGAAATTGAAATACATGAACGAGGGAAAATGCATCAGTCTATTGCCATCCATACTGTATGAACTGGACTTGTGAAATGATTGTCCATGAAGATTTTACCTGGACAGCATGATGTAAATCCAGGCAACCAGTTTTGATTATTGCTTGGCTAACTTGATCAATCGGTTCCTCGTCGGAAGAGGTATCCTGAAGTAACATAACACATGTTATGATGTTAGTTGTGCCATCAAGATACCAGATTATTCAACATCTGGCATGTGCCATTGTTAATGGTCAACAAATGACTACTGCAGTTGTTCATCAGAAACGATGGAATAGTTTTTCAACCTCCAGAAATCAAGTAGGATTCCCAAATTGGTCGTTCTTTTGTGTAAACATAAAATTGTCTTAATTGTTAAAATGAGTGGTTCTTTGCCAAGTGATGTGACACTTTTTTTCGTTTATGCTACTTTGCATCAGTTTATTTGTGAATTTTTTTCAGATCATCAACTTCCAAGTTGTTGAATTTGATATTATCTTTCTACAGTAAAAAAATGTAAAGTGCCAAATTACTTGATTTGTGATGATATTTGTTGTCCATTTGGCCTTAAACGAAGAATATAGTGATTAATATACAGTGAAACAATTTGGAACACGTTAATAAGTTATAAATTTGCTCATGATAACAAAATTCCATATATAATTGGAGCATTTTCTAGTTAGGAAATAAAAGCAGTAAATAAAGTGTCCAATAACAGTAATAAAAGTAGCATCAGTAAGAGTAGGCCTACTTGTGTAGCTGTAATTAAATACAATGGAGAGAAGGCATCATGCATGAAACAATGATTATTTCAGATAAACACATTTACAGTTGACTCCCTTTTAACTTCTCAAAGTTCATAATCTTTCTGGATACAAATATCATGATGGCCTTCCTAATTAAATAAATTTTCTAAAGCAAAATGATACATTCCAGAAATTTGTTTAAATGATACCCTATTTGTAAATATTTATCAGTATTTGTGCAGCATTAGAAACATTGTAGATAGATATGTATTTATTTTAGGTTGTAGGGTTTTTATTGCTCGAACACATTGGCAAATTTCACTTGTATCATGTTTTTTTTTGTTATTAAATATTTTTAATGTATAATCAAATTGGTTTCAAACCGAATAAGTTACTTTTTGCAGTTTTAAATCTTATGGTTAACAGTGAGTCTACTGTATGCTTTTAGATTCTAGTTGGAATATGAAATAACAAGAATATTTCGATTGTTTTGTTTGCTCTCGTACACATAAGGGAAGTTGGTTATGAATTGCACTATTATTCACTTGTTTGCCTTGAAACCATTTTATGTGCTAACATTTTTAATACGTGAGATTTAGTCATTATTTTAATTCATTGCTCGAATTAAGAGCAGTTTGAAAAAGTTCAATTGTATAGATGAGTGAAGTGTTTATTAGTTGCTGAATCGGTTGTGCATTCTGCAAACGTGGTCTATTATTCCTATTTATCTAACAAAAAGTTTAATCCACACATTGAAGTCCTCATATGAATTTCTGAACATGACTAAAATGCAGCAGTGATATTTGCAGGTCTGAAATTATTGATATATGTTAATATCTTGTGGTGGGTAATGCACCCCATTGGTTAATTATTTCAGTAAATGCATGCTCAACTACGGAGATTACTGATATACACAAATTAAAACTAAGGAACTTTTGTAACGTTACTAAAACGAGAATATAGCAAATGGGACCTGCTCTTGCAAACATGCAAGGGAAACCCTTTACACAACCCTTCAAAATTCGACGGGTTGACTTTTCCATAGATTAACAATTGTTCGTTTCAAACACTTCATCTTATTTTCAGACACTATCGTTTTGAATTTGGTACTGTACAAGCAAGTAAGTCTACCAACCATTTCGTTCAACAATTTCAACGTAGTAGTCTGCACTCTGCAGGCTGTAGTGTAGTTAGGCGGCGGACGTACGAGTTTCTTGTCGTTATCACGTGACAATACGCCTCCAAAGGAGGTATCTCAATACGCACATTTTTTCGGCCTATGTGACAGATCCCAGATGTTTTGCAAGCTGCCTACGACATACCTATGACTGGAGGCGTTTGGTCACATGGTGAATGACAGAAAAGTCGTTTGTGTGCGCCCGTGTAAATTTGGGTTGGCTAGAGCTTAGAGCGCCGTTATCAGTTTAAGCGACTAGCTCGGCTGCTCTCAAGATTGTTTTCTGGAGCTT
>JAQIXS010000364.1:0-50127 GCA_034700785.1 Rossiulus vilnensis | reverse complement strand
ATGAATGCAACAACTAAATTTGCAAAAAAAAGAAGTGTCAGTGCCAGTTGCAAACACCTGTTCTCAACCGTTTTGCATTCAAGGACAGATTTGCAAACAGTGATAATCTTTTTCATCGCCAATTTGGTCTTATAACCCAACGTTAATATCGGTGTAAAGTAATGCACATGAAAGTAAACAACATGTATTGATATTATGATTGCATGTGCATTAATTCAATCCTACAGTTTATTAAACAAGTTTGGGAATAATTTTCAACTAGCTAGACTTCTGATAATGAGGACTCCAACATTCATCCATGGCAATAGTCGAACATGACTTCCTTCCTAACAAAAATATACGACTGTCATGACGGTAGAAGTAGTATAAGTCTACTTGAGTGTACTGCAAAGGATAATCTGTCAGATTGTGATCTATTTTTTTACAACGTACCTTACATGCATAACCCCATTTTTGTTAATGTTTTGCAGAGTGTACTCTCAGACTGTATACTCTACCAGCATTTATACATGTAGCTGTTTATTGTCGTCAAGCTCTCAATACTAATAGCCTATATAGGCGATTCCCACTGTGGCATAAATTTAAAAAATACAATCCCTCCTTCCACCACTGATCTATTGCTTATATAGGCTATGTATTTTTTCGTCTGAAAACCATCAGATTCTGAAATATAGCCTACATAAAAAAAAAAAAGGGAAGGACGATTAGTCCTATGGAGATACTGCTGAGGTATCCTACCACCACCACCACCATCATCATCATCATTTTCACACAATGCACGTTAATCGTGATAATGTTTTTTCTTCACTTTGGGCACCCCATCAGTAGTATCCAGTTTTGAAACGATATTGCACCGAAGTGAAATTCAATAACATTCTGCGCCACGCCTGTTTAATATCACCGGAGCCCTTCTGTTTCTCAAAAACCCACCACTGGAAGGTCAGTAATACGATTGCGATCCACCAGCTGAATTGGAGGCTGCCATTCGCTGATTACAATGCAGAACACGCACGCCACTCTCTATTAATCTACTAAATGTGCTACATGCATTTGCAAAAGTGCTAAAACCCGCGGCACGAGAAGCGTCCATTGCAGCTACCATTTCAATATGTCTGGCGATGGATAATTGCGAGGGATATGGCTCGATCCAGTAGCCAGATAGCGTGCAATTTTATTGACCTATCTGATGGACCATTAAGGCCGTAAAAGCATTAAGACCTCCGGTCTTGATAAGCAAAATCAGTCTTCGCCTATGCCGTGTTTGTATCGGCGAAATTAGCGCTAATTTGGCTAAATGATATTGGATAATGTCTGTATGTACAACTTGTCGACACGATTCTCTACAATCGCATGTTTATCTGCAATCGTTAAATGCAACTCTTCTCGTTTAATGGAGTCTTTCGCTGGCACATCGTTATGCCCAAATGGATCCGCTTTGGGTGAAATCGAAAAATTGTCTCCCTCTGGTTCTGGTCCTTCGTCATCCCTTACTGGGCGCCATATGGCATGCCTCGTGGGCACCCATAATACGCCATTTTGCTACAAAACCATGGTCGGGTTTGGGCGTTTGTCATTGGCTGCGGCCCGAATTGCCACTCGATGGCCGTTTGCTCGCCCTGTGGTCGCCGATTTATGGAATCTGCATAACTGATAAGCATCTAATGGGACATGGCGTCTAAAATTTCTCCGCATTGCCAAGGCCGCGAGAACGTTAGATGCAGCGTTCAGGTGGCGCCACCAACCTCATTGGACTTGGTAGAAATACATGTTTGAGGTTTGCAAGACAACCGCGTATTTTCTTGAAGTCATTGGTCTGGTTTCCAAACATTTTTAGCATATTTCACAGATTAAGTTTAAAGCATGTGATGTTACATAGCTTTTTTAACAGTCTAAAACTTAAACAATAATCCAATCTAACTTGTGAAAAGCGAGACACAGGTACATCGCCAAAACTGTAAAATGAATAAGGTAATTTGAATGTTTACAGATTCTTAGTTTTCGAAATGTCATTACATTAGCTGAGTTTTGTATGGCTGGTTTAAACAATTGATTGCGTATGTGATAAAATTTGTTTTATACTGTTTACCAACATCATTTGTTTACTTACGTGCATAATTGGTTGTCAACTAGGGTCTGAGTTACGTTTTATAATTTGAAAATCTCATTGACTTATAAAAATAATACTCTTAAAAGCCGTTATGAAACTTCGATGCCTCCGCTCTTAAAAGGTTCTATTGAGATGAAAAACCGTTTTTGAAAATCTTATTTAATTTTGTATAAATAAACGGAACATTTTCAACCGATTCTCCCAAAAAAAATTATCAATTATGATAAGTATTTTAGGTAAAAACGTGTAATTCGTTAGTTTTCAAAGTCATTCAAATAGTTCCGTGTTTACGTTTGATTTAAACAACTGAATATGTATGTGAAAAATTTCACGTTTCACTAACAGTTGTTTGGAACCAAATCTGAAACTAATTTTTATCTTCGAGCTATTATACATTCACTCTGCAATAATACATCGGTGAACCACCCTGGAGAGTTAGTAATAAATTTACGACGCTGTTTTAAATATAGAACTTCGTAGTTTAATACCACATGCTAAATCGCCTTTTGAACGATTTTCAGTAACTTGGGGCGATCAAACAAAAGGCGGTCTATACTTTCTAAGATGCCCGATCATGAACTCTTATTTAAGGTTCAGCTTTAGAGCCTTTGGTTCATTGGCGTGTCTGTGTGAAGGTTCTCTTGTTTACAGGTGCAATGTCAATTGTGAGGTGGTGTGTGCAAAATGTATCCAGTATTTGGGGGAGTCAGGGATCGAAAGGTGGGTGCTCCATGCGGGTGGGAATTAGGGCATTAGCTTACGGTGAACGCGGCTCAGACACCAATAAAGTATTATCGATTACGTTATCCACACGCTGCTAACTTTAAATGATGTCATTTGGGGCTAGTTTTGAGTCATGAAGTCGACACGTTCCGGTGAGTGCACTTCGCTCTCTTGTCTGTCTCAGGGAGGAGCGCCATTAAAATACCCGATGGGGGACGTCGCAAAAAAATGACCACCAAGGGACTAATTATGTTGCACGGCGACTTTCATTAAGTGATTGTTATTTGTAAAAAGCGCACTCGAATGCAATGTGCTGGCAAATGGACTTAATTCCTTTCATCGGACTGTCGCTTGTCGTCGGCCCCAGATCAAATTAGAGGGTATTAATTTAGGGAAAGGGGGATTTAATGAAGCGCAGCCAGCAAATTGAAAGAAATCAATGAAGTCCATTCGTTTTAAAGATGCATCGACTTTCATGGACTGTATTCTTTTGAAAATATCACGTGTTCTCATGCTGGGACTGGCAGATCAGACAGTTGATTGCATGAATAATTACTAGTGCTTATCGAAGCCTAAATGAAATTCTGGTTGTAGGTGTATGTGGGAAGTTCGCAAAAATGAGACGAATCGTGGTTGCTGTGTGAGGTTTATTGCGATCATGCACGAGTTCATACATATCTTGTATATGCGTGTTATGTTTGTAGATTTGCATAAAATGATAGGAGTAACATGAGCTGATTTTTCTGGCATCAGTATAGACAAGTCGAGCATAATTGCGTATGAGGTTGAATGGTAAGGGGGGTGGAAGAATGTCAATTTGTGATCAATGTCCTATGTGGACTGTCCCTTATTTGAGGGGTTCATATTTAATGCAGTGTGTTCAACAATCAAGTACTGCATTTGACTAAAAAGTGCTTATTCGGATTCCAGATTCTGAGTGGCAAATTTCTATGAGTGCAACAAGCCCAATGCTATTTGCTTTTATTTATCAACAATACTGAAATGCATGTACAGTACATTAAACATGTATAGTGAAATTGAAAGGATTGTGTTGATGAGTATTGCTTCTGACAGCACGCTTGTTCCAATTCCAGTGCATTAAATGAAATTCTGCGAAATATTGCGAACAGAAAAAAAAATGCCCCCAAATATGAACTTCTCTAGCCTTCTTCAATCTTTCAACCGTAATTCAGCAGACTCAACAAAAAACGGCAGAAAAGAAAAAAAAAATCTAGCTTTCTTTCATATTCGCTCCATTCCTTTCGGTCCTTTGTTTACCGTACCTAAATTCCTCCCGGCTTTAGTGATTTCTTTGTTCATAGATACAATAGATGCAAAAAACGGCTGCATTTAGCCAATAGCTTAATTAACCCTGCAGATTATCTGGCCATTCTTCAAGAAATCCAATCCTTCGAGGTTTTTTTCACCGGTATGCACTTATTGTGTTACGTAAGGAGTTTGCTTTGTTCTATAATGGTTGCATTGATTTTGTACGGTGATCCATCGTAATGCAGGTGTGATAAGTTTATTACCTGGGGAATTAATATTGACTTAGCGCTGGCAATTATTTATTTGTTAGACATTGCGTCAACTTTCTAGACTGGTAGACATAACATACAGCAATCCACCATACCATTAAAATGGTATCTAACTAATTATAGAACTACAGTCTGAAAGAAATTCATACTAAGCGAATATTAATTTGAAAGGCTCATCTTTCATCAGTCTGAGAAACGCTGGCGCTTGTTGGTGGGAGCCCTAAGCTCCCCAATTTTTAGAAATGACTACCAAAAAATTCAGAGATTACCCCAAATTTATTTTAACTTGGATAAAACTGCTCCCTGCAGGCTCTGTAACAACCAAAAGACGAGTTGGAGCCATTTACTTAATGAATGCACTGCTTCCTTATTGTGAGATACACGTGAGCCACATATAGCAAAAATCTATGCATTTAATTCCAATGAATTAAATATATACGCTTCAGAACATCAATATTATTAACTTTAACAATAATTAGAATTATTTCCTATTAATCATTATGCAAGAGAGCCAATGGCTCTACGCGTAACAATAGTAGTAGTAGGCCTACCAAAAAATGCCAACTGCTGTTAATAGTTTGAACAAGCTCAAGCTCTGTTTCTTTTAGTTTTGAATAGTTGCATTTACGTGGTTAATGATTAAACATGACTTGGTACACCCTGTATCATTTATTTTACTGAGATAGTAAACTGTAATAGTTGTCCCAGACGTTACTAATGTTCCATTGTTCTGTTGACATTTATTATGCTTACTAAAAAAGGTTGAGTGTGAGCACAATGAACTTGGGTTAGCTCTTAAAATGGCATTTGCATTTCTAATTTTCATTCATTATGAGATTAAGAAAATGTTTTAAATCCGCGTGTTTGAATTCGGAAAACTTCATTTCGTGGAGTGGAGCTTTCTGGCATTTTATCGTAAAAGGGGTTTGCAATATCCACAAGGTGTCAACCACCCCGTTCTGTGTCAAGGGTGCTCGCATTTATCTCATTTGCAAACGTTTCCCCGACTTGAGACTTCAGCTTTCTGCACATCCTCAATTAACATATCCTCAATTAGCCGCTTATTAATTCAGGCCAGGGTCTTCCTGGGGGATATTTCGACGAACTAGACGATCTGCGAACGCATTCTCAACCTGATAAAATGCAAGTTTCGAATTTGATGTCAGAGTTGGGCGAGAAAATGACCCAATGGTTAGAATAGTTCGAAGGCGGCACGAGATGCAATTTTCATAAATTTCGAACGCAATTTCATTAAATGTTGTGCGGTGGAAAAAAAATTCTTCGAAATTTGTTTCTCAGCAGCTACCTCGTATAGGCTCAACGTTATTTATGTTTTAGTTCCGTCCGCGTTTGATCTTTCACCAATTCATCAACATCCATTTTGATTGCATTTAAACTCTTGGTCAGATGTATGCATCACCTGACACAATTACGGTTGAACTACTTGAAATGAATACCAGAATTGGATTAAGTGCAGTAAATACGAACATTTCAACTAGATTTCTAGTTATCCTTGCATCTGGGATTCCTGATGATTAGAAAGCCCATAGCCGGAGACGAGATTTCACAAATTGTGTTTTTCTTGACACAGGAAGTAATTGATGCGATTTATCACCAACAAGCTGCTGCTACTGCCAGCCCCATTTATTGCAGCAGCAGACGTCCACGGCATATGTGGATGTTCTGGACAGAGTGGATTGTCCATCATTTTTGATGGCTGTTTGTCCTGCTTCCTGCCATCCTCCACCATCAGGACCCCGACGAACATGACATGGTGCTTAGATGGAACTACAATCTCAGGATTCTGCTCGCCAACATTTGTTACCCGTTTAACGATCTGTGTTATTGCATCGCCAATAATTTTTAAAAATTTGAAAAATGGCTTTTTGGTGACAATGAAAGGCTCTTTAAAACTTCAATAGCCATCAAGGAAAAGTCTATTGATCGAATAGATCGCCTTTCTTGTTTTTAGAAGTGTACTTAATCTTATTCTCTCAAGAATTACAGTATGCTATATAGTACTCGTCATAAGTATCGATATTCTATAGGAAATGATGTGTTCATCCACATTGACTGTCATTTACACAATTGGTTTAACGGATAAATTACTATCTGTACTGTTGCTGTGCATTGAAATAAGGCCGCTCTGAAACTCAAGTGCTATCTTTTATGCATTATCTGGTGCTAAGAAGAATGTTTTGATTAGCTGGCAACTAAAAATCAAAAGCGTCCAACTTATTTTAAAACATCAGAACAAGCCATTAATTTCCTGTCATTAAAAGCGTCTGAATTTCCTTTGTTTAACGTTTCCTCTGATGCTAGACTTATGAGACACCGTGTTGATAATTTACAATCCAAATTGAAAATGTGTGGTTGAAAGTGATCAGAATTCAGTCTTTAATCTTTATCATGTCTTTGTGGAATCGCTCACTGCATGGCAGATAATTGCTAGCACCAACGTTTAATTGAAACTGCATGCAACTTTCTCAGTATGCAACTTAACATTAATACAGTTTAAAAATCTAAAGTATGCCATTATGATGCTAAAATGTCTGAGACGTTGGTATGTTGTCGTGGTTGATGCATGCTAGTTAAATGGTAATAATGTTATTACTGTAAAACTGTGCACTTTCAGTCTTTTTGACACCCTGCATTTATCACATGTACATAAAGGCTATCATTGCGCCTTTAAAAAATTGCCCCGAACACATTAACCTGGAGACGGTCAAAGAACAGATGCAAAGGCCTGGACTTGTGTTATTTAATTAAAGTAGATTAAAGTAGTCTTCGCCACTGAAACTAGTAGTGGTGAACACGATACCGAATTCGTGTGCAATTGTAGTTTAAGATTGACCCCAGAGCGAAATTGCGAACAATAAACTTTGTATAATGCTCTTCTGAAAGGGCATTTGGTACTTATAGTCCAGTCGTAACGGACAATAACTCCATTGTAATGTCAGCGCCTCAGATAGGGCTGCGCAGGTAATTGAGGGGTTAATGGGCGTCCTGACCTGTTGGTGTCCAGTTTTATAGCAGGCCTGCTGCAGGCCTTCTTTCTGCAAAAAACAACGAACGAGCGAAGAAATCAAATGCAGAGTTTGTTCAACATGAAAACAGTAGCTTGTACAATGGAGTTATCTGATCTATATCACAACAGGTGGAGCTTTGACGACCTAGAAACTCTGCCATTAAGTGTAAGATTTATTTATGACACAGCAATGCCAATTTACTAGGTTTCGAGTTCAATATGCTGCGTATTAACCAACGTTATTTCGTTAGATTCTCAGAATTTGCATTAAATAATATTCCGTTAACGTTCGGGATGGCTTTAGTTCTGTTTTGCGGTTTGTAAAATATGGACAATGATTTATGGTGCACTGCAGGTATTCGTTTTATTCACTTTTAAAGACATTACGCAATAATTTTCTCCACTCCTGCGGTTAAACATGACGAAAAACAAGAGCCTTCTTTCGCAAGTAGATTAATTATCCATGCTAGAAGACGCTTATCAGTATGCAAGTCGGTTAAAAATTTATAAATTTGTCGTGTAACGAACATTACTAGTTACTGGGAACTAAATGATAAAATGTTTAAATTTTCCTTTTAATAATAGAGCATAATATCATCTGAGACTTGTCATTTTGATTTACATGTATGTTGAAAATAAACATTTTCAATATTGGAAACCATTATTGTAAATTTACTAAATGCTTGTTGTCGCCTTCAGAAACTGAGTTATGTGCAAATACAACTTTTGGCAATATATACATGTGCATGTATAGCAATTGTAGTTAAATCTATCGATTTTGATAGATGATTCCATTTCGATGCCGATGTTAAAATACCAAATCTCAATCATTAATCATAATTACGGAGTCAATTTTTACAATCAGGGTTACTGAGAGTTCCAGCTGACCTCAAAAAACCTGGAAAAGTCAGGGAAATTTTTATCCGCCTTCAATTGCTATAATCCGAAATGATAAGGATATAGCTCAAAAGAGGGCGTTTCTAGCCACACTTTTGCAATAATAGGGAATTCCCCTATTTCCATAGCAGTTTTAACTTTTCAAATAATAAATTAAAATACTGGTAGGCCTATTTGGCAAATATTGTTTCTATGCTATTCTAAATACTTTTTGATAAAGTCAGATTTAATTTCGGTGATAACCATGGATACACGGATGGATAACCATCGGATACACGAGCGGACTTGTGCCTGGCACGAGTGCCCACATTTTTTGGTAAAGAATTTTCAAATCTAATATGGTCTACATGTATATCCAAACATTTCTTCAAAGTTGGCGAAACACTGCTCACGTGTTTTCTTACTCTGAAGTCAATGGTGATAGGAGCTCCAGAAGCTGATCTTGCCCATCAGCTTCATAGTCTGAGTTACAAATTGACAAAACAGGGCTCAAAAGACCGACTGCGATGACGTCATATCCAAAATTCTGCATCTAAAAGCCGCAAATGTTGCAGGCCTGCGAGCCCAGCTTTCGGGTGAACCGGGCCATAGCGGCGCCATTGTTGCGCTAGCTCCCAATTGTAGCAAGTGCATGCATGCATATTAAACATGTCCGCCTGCCATTCTGTTTTGTTGTGTAGATTTACCTTGAATAGGGCAGCTGGCCAGGTGACTCACAGACCCCGAGCAGATCAATACCATTTTCCAAATGGCTTTCAACAGCGCTTTTGGAAATTTGCTCGAAATGTACATGTATGACTATCATTTTGGCAGTGTGGGTGGCAGGGATATGGACAGTGTACTTGTTACCTTTAGGATGTCCAACCGCGTATTGTCAGACACTGCTGTTGTTTGCTGGTGAGGACTTAATGACCTCCAGGTACACTGGCAGGCCAGCACCTCAGAAACATGCGGCTTCGGCAACGATAATGCATAATTAAAATTGTGTACAATAAGCGAAAGATGGGTTCTCACATCCATTATTGAGCGCTTCTTGCATGACGTAGACGCCATGGGCACACGCCAAACTGCGTTTCAGCCGCTTTGGTTTCTCCGTTCCTGGCTGCACACCATGCATAATATAGAAGCCAGGTGTAATTATCGGACCAGGGCTTTCTTAACAACCCATCGTATGGATTTAGTCATTGGCCACGGAACTCTTTATTGTTATTAACCATGCATTGTCTGCGATGGCTGGAGGGAAATTGGTTGCAAAATCAATATGGCGGTCTTTGGACGCTCACGTGTTAAAATGGATATTATGGGGATTTGCATTGTCTTTTGAAAACATCCGGATTTAATACTGTCCAGTGGAAGGAGATCGATAGGGCAAGCTCATTTATCGTACTAATTATAAGCACAATTAAATGCGCATTCAAAGTTGTTTCATTAAAAACGATGCATTGAATGATTCCTGTAGCTGACTATTATTGCATTCAACGAATTTGAACAATAAATAAATGTTAACATGAATACGAAATCAAACGATTATGGAAAGTGCAATTTTAGAGATGACGTGCATGTACTGAAAATCTACCGAGTATTCGCAGGACGTAATTTTTGTATATTGGGGAAGTTACCGAAAGTACATGTGTAATTTTAAGCTAATTTGTTAAATAGGGGTATAGATGAATTAGCAACGAAAAGTATTTTCTAGACGTTTTGTGTTTATTTACTTCTGATATACTGTACTTCAGCTGCTAATTGAAGCGAGACAAAACAGCGTAATACGTTTTGACATTAATGATAACAGACATAAGCCACTATATCATACATCCGTGAGGTATAAAGTTTATTCATCGATTATGGCTTGTACTTTGGTTTAAGACGACGTTACCCTTTGCTCAGTGAAAGAAAACCTCAATATGGAAAACCGTTCCTTCAACAATACAATTTTTAACCTGGAAAACCTGGGGAAGTTGGGGAGTTTTATTCTAAAAAAAGCTATGGGAATCCTATATTTTATTCTCAGCTTAAATTTAACGACAAATGGTTCAGATGGCTTCTAACAACTATTTTGGCAGCCCATACCTTTTGCGAAAATTGAAACCAATGTTCCGCAATGATTGTCATCTACAAATGATATTCAGTCGCATGTAAAGCTGGCTCTGGTGCCCGGATGGTGTTTTCGTATTAAACATAACAGCCAATTTCAAAGTAGCATTGCGTGTGCATTTTAAATTAGCGGCATGTTTTCACAGCCCCTGTTCATTATTGACTACGTCAGACGCCAACTAATATCTTTCCTAGGCGTTGGACGTGTTAGCCATTGTCTTCCATTGCGTTTACGACGGATATGCATTTGTCATGTGTCTGATGAACAACAACGACCTCAGCTAAAAAGTGGCACTGGCGAAAATAATGACTGATGTCATCCATATGTATTTTTCTGATGAAAGTGTCGAGGTATGTCCTTGTGTTCAGGCATCCCATTGTGTTGGAGGAGGCGTCTGGTTGGTGGGCACAATGGAAAGTCCTCGACTCATTTGTGACTTGCCCCACGCATTGTCCACCAACTTGCTATGAGTGATGATCCTCTTCCTGCAATCTTTATCTCAGTCGTTGCCGCCTAGCGTCTGCAGTGCTCTTAAATATTTCATTCTTCAGCCAGATTTCTGCCTTGTAGCATGATTAATCTGCAATTAGATTAGTCCAAGCGAAAAAGCAGTTACTTATCTGTTAAATCACCTTTGGAAACACTATTCATGGTGTACTTCGCCATATCTCAGTTATTCTCCAGGGGGGTAATAGAATGTATCAATGCTGAGCCGAAAAGATGCTCACAATGGAAAAACTAATTACACATTTTTGCTTCAAATACCTATTATAATTAAATTAATTTTCTTAATTGTAGGAATGACCGTCCGCTATGTTTACGTTATGTTTTATAATTTCAAAATGTGCTGTTAATTTATGCAAATAAAATTGATCTGAAAAATAGGTTATTTGACCACCGAAAACGGGTCATAAAGATTTCTTTGAAATGTATCAATTTTTTAATAAATAAACAGCACATTTTGAAATTATCAAACATTACTAAAATCCTAGGGGACGACCAACTATACTAAAAAAAAAATTTCGCAATCATAAGTATTTGAAGCCAAGCATATGTAATTTTATTTTGTATGATGGGCATACTTTTGACTCAGGCTTAAATAGTCTTATTCATGCAAATTTATTATTGATTGTATGTTTCTAGAATTAGTCTAGACTGATTGACTTGCTATTTACTAATTCTGCTACCATATGTTCTTTAGCCTTATTCTCGATGTTTTGTCTGATTAATGCTATTTTGTTTTGTTTCTGCGCTTGACTTTGGGGAGAATCAATAGCAAACTTTGGAAGTTAATGCATTTACCTTTTATTAATTTGATTCAGGACATATTGCGATAATTACTACTGCTATATATATATTTAGTTCTAAATAATATATGCATAATTATTGAACGTAGTCTTTCCACGAGCACAAATGTCGAATTACGAATCCCCTTTGAAGCCCACAGTAAATTGGAGGTTCCAATAATGAGTTTTGAATTCGTAATGAGCCATTATAAATGACAAAATTGGCGTCGTAAGATAATAGATAACAGGGACGTATGACTGTTGACATTACTAAATCTCCAAGCAAATGATAGTAATAATTTGCCCAAGGTTATGAAGGTTTTGAAGCGTTGCTTGCATAGATACTCCCACTTACCCTCTTTTTTTACGGAGTAAACTTTGTTCGCGTGATTGATAGAGACAAATAAACAAAACCATAATAACCAAGGCCAAATTAAAACCACACATGCGGGCAAATGTTTCGTAATGTTCCATATTGGCATACAATTACAGAAAGTCGTCATCTCTGAAAGCATTGATTTAAAAACGTGGGGAAAACAGCGCTGTTATCATTTCCGGTGAATTGTTCTGCTTAATTCGTCACACCTAATTCTAACTTTTAAAATCCATATTATATAACAGGGTTCCCCTAGACATGAAAAACATGGCAAACCTGGAATTGTTAGAAAAGTTAAATACTGTAGATGGAATAGTCGGAGAATAATGATTTGTTTTGAAAAAGTTGAGGAAATTCAGCATCTGTCTTACATTTGCTTTCACGTAGCTTAATTAAGATATCTACTGGCATAACAAGCCATATGAAAGCCATGAAATTTATAACTGAGGTCATGGAAAAATCGTGATAATGATATGGCATGCATGAAATTATCTGCATTTGATTGATTCACTCGGCATTTTCCAGCATTCAAATTTACCTCAAAGGAATTTCCTTTTCCTTTTAATGTACTGCTTTCCAGCTGTTTGTTAATTTACCAACTTTCTGCAAAGTTGCCAATTTTGCCAAATTAATTACCAAATTTGATGTCGTCTAAGTACGATGTAGAATTGTAATATTAACCTATCGAATCAAAGATAACAAGCTTTTAAAAAAGTGTAAAAATTCCGTATTACAATATAGAACTTTAACACTTTTTTGAAGCCTTTAACTTAATTGTAGTATTTCAACGGTGTGGAAAAGATATGGAAAATCATGGAATTTAGTGCCAAAACTGTAATTTTAGTGCAACCATTGCTAGTTACACGTATTAATACAATTCAGTACTCAGAGTGTAATTTATCAACCCATGTTAATTTGTTTACTCAACTTAATTAACTTTAGAGTCAACACATGGCACACCCAGTCAGTTCTGCTTTTATAGAGGTAGGAAATTCCCCCTTTTTAAACATAGCATTTCTATCTTGCATTTGCATATACACTTTTTTTTTCATTTTCACTGATAAGGGAAATTTTTCCCAACAAACTGAAAGTCAGGAAAGTTGAAATTTTGATTTCTGGGGGAACACTGAATAGACATTTAAACCATGCATAGTATAGATGTAATTGTGTTACCGCAAATTTACTCAGCATTACATCTTGTTGCACATCTGTGGGGAGTTTTAGAAAATTAAGATTTATATAGTTGTAATTTCTTGGTCTTATTTTGCTTGCTTGAATACATTTAATTGGCCATTGAAAGTGCCAACTAATCGATGGTGTCCTAAAATAAACAGCAGTTGGTATTACGCCCCTTCCCAGGAATGAATCGATTTAGCATAGCATTTTTAAACTGTTTGAAATATGGATTTGCCCGTATCACATGGGAAATTCCCATGAATAATTAGTTCTCTTTTAGAAAGTTTACTGAATTACGTATTTTTACCAAAAACATTGTTTTCGCAGCCTGGAGCATCAGGCACTCGCTTCTGGTGGCCAATGAAGGCCTTGGAAGTAATTTCGAACTGGTTTCATGTCAAGGTTTTTGTTATTAATGTAGTTTTGTCATCCGTATTGACATGCATGAGCAAGATTGAGATCGCAAAATTCGCATTAATGTTTACTGCCAGAAATAATCGTGTTAATATCGTAGGAAATAATAATATCTGCCCTTCGGAGCGAAACATAAATTGGCAGCTGCTTGAAACCGGCCCTTCCGTGTCATGTCGCCGACTGGGAAATTACCAATATGAAAACAACTAAAAGTATCACATTCCTACATTTATGGAATTGCTGCAATAACCCAACCTACCCATTCCAGAGAACGGTTGTGTGCAGGGTGTGGTACAAACCAAATATTAGTAATCAAACATAAAATGTCTTTAATCGATTAAATTTTAAGTTTAGTAGTCTACTTGCTTCTTGTAATCATTCGCCTACAGTGGCAGAACGAAGGGGTACTACTGTACACCAATTGTTGAAATTAATTTTATCCGAAAAAAATTCTTGTGTGTGATAACTGCATTTATTTTCAACAGGTAGCATAGCGATAGCCTATGTGCCTTTTTAAAATGGTGTAAGGTAGCAATGTCAAATTTGCATTCTGGTACCCCTCCCTCTTGTCATTGAGTATCTTGGTATCCTGACATTTTTTCAGAATTCACCTCTGTTCCCATGCATGTATGATACCGATAAAATCGTTAAAATTTTTAAACAAGTACATATAATCCCCATTAATATCTGAAGTACAAATGTTGGAAATAATGCTTTAATTCAAGCTTTAAAATTTTTAAAATATTATTAAATTTGATTGATTTTAACTTGCTTTCTTGTTCAGAAATCCGTTACATTTTGCGTAGTAATTTAAGCTGATTCTAATGCTTAAATATGTCATCAGCACACACTGCATGAAATAAATCTAAATCATTTGAATGTGGGGAAAAAGGTATCTGACCAGGGTGGAACCCCCACATTCCCCGTTCTCCCCCAGGTCCATATTTTAAAAAGCCTGTTGTTTTCCGCAATGCTTCTTGCTCCCCACCGCACTTATCAATGCTCTTAATCTGTTGTAGTCGATTTATTTAGTCGGAACGTTGGCTTAAATCTAACATGTTTGCTGACTTTAAAGCATATTTTCTCCGAATTGTGTGTGTCGAGTGTAAGCCCCTCGCGTTCGGCCGAAAAACAATCTCAGTTGGTAACCAATAACCACAATAGATCTTTTGGCTGGGTAAAGTTTGACAGCCTGGTGGGGCAAAGAATGCCGATATCTCGCAAGATTGTTTTAGAATTCTTATCAAACAATAATCTTGAACATATATTAACTTATTCCCCGAGCAGCTGGCTATTTTGACGGCTGCCTTTTCAAACATGTTTTGGCATAAAATATGAACAATGCATTGGAGCAAGAAAGAGGGGAAACGGTAACGAGTTTTACTTTTTATTTACATTGCATTCGAAGCTGCTACAACAATATTTGTTGAATAAACCACGCTTCAATCGCAAACGTTGGGCGATCCATTTCCTGGCCTGAATCATCGCCTATGGCGTATAAACACACTTTTTAGGTTCAATGTTCATCTAGGAACCTTGCATTTTATTTCCACCTGCTTTTTCAGTCTGTCTATTAGAGGAATATGTATTGTGAAATACTTTTAGCTTTCAACGTTTCTGGACAGGTAAACCCAAACAGGGAACCTTTTATTGTTCCAAAACATCCAAATTTTTCATTATTTCGAAACCTAGCGTCACAGTGATATGACAGATTAGAAATATTAATAACATTCATTAGCCTACAATTCTTGGGACAGCTTTTGAAGCAATAAACATTAATGAAAATAACACTGTAAGCAGCTTCATTCAGATTCAGGTTTCCTGACATGGAAAAGCTGGAATTGTCAGGAAAGTAGAAACAACCTGGAAATGTCAGAAAAAATCCAAGAAAATTTTCACCAAATAAAAAAGCCAGCCTTAAATTGCTATGATCTCAAATTATTACATGTTTGATACACTTGGGCAGTAATAAGGAATGTCCCTATTTTCCATAGTTCACTTTCAACTTCTGAAATATTAAGTACAAATATCAGTAATTGCTAAATTTTTCCATTTTATTCTATAAATATTTTTGATATGAAGTCAGGGAATTTTTTCCAAAAACCTGGGAAAGTCAGTTACGGTGAAAGCACTGAGATTTATCTACGTCAACGAATAACATCCTAGCAACCAAAAAAATCGAGATGTAATTTAAATTTTTTTTAGTAGGTTAGCATGTACATGTACATTGTTATTTCATAGTGAAACACATTATACAATATGGCCATTGCCAGGACTTGCATTGCACGAGTAGTTAATTGATTACGATTTCAAGTCTAAATGCTCCTTTATTGGCCTAACCTTGGCTTGAATTTTGCTGCAGTCGCCATGAGGGATAGCTTATTAAAGATGATATGCTTCGACAACTATCCAGCTAATTTCTCATTATAAACTGTATTCAGAGTTTATATTTGGTAACAGACCAGCAACATGTGATATTCAAGCCTTGAGCATCATCGAATTGAGAAATTCGCGTGGGAGGATGAATTAGCAGTGAGGTTAGGTGAAATGTCATACCAAGCTTCTTGATCCTCTTGAGAAACTATCTGAGTCTGACAGCACAACTTCGGAATAAGTGGTCTGGAAACTAAGATGGCGGTCCTCAGTTACCACCTCAGTTTCCCAGCTCCGTGTGCAGTCAAGCATCGTTAACAAGACACTTCTTTGCCACTGTACTTGTTGATAGATTGTTTCTGGAAATGTGCTCCAGTGAGGTATTAAAATAAAACCTAGTCGATGAGCCGCAATGCTGTTATCTTGATTCTTGGGTTTATTGACGTTGAATAGTTTCCCTCTGTAAACCGTAGACCTCGTTCATTTGCACCAGTGCCTTGAAGAAGCTCAATTATGTCTTAATCAGTCTTGATTTTTTCATCATTCCTTGGCCAGATTCAGATGACTCGAGAATACGCTGGCAAACCAGTTCCAATTAAAGTCCATTCTGTTTACATTAGACGAGAGAATTGGAAATTGAAAAGCAGCATTAAAAATGGACGAGCTTTTGTCCGAACGGAGTAATGATGGAGTCATTACTCCTCTCCCCTCATCCCCTGGAGGAAATTTAAAAAAGTCAGAGGACAAAAACCCTGCTCCATGAATGCCTGCTGGCAGTTTGGCTCGGTGCTATTAATTATGTATCGGAAAACTCAAATACCTTCACCGAAATTAATCCCTTCCAAAAGAAATAACTGCTAATTAAGCTGTATTAGCATGTAGTATCACCGTAGATTGACCATAAGCCATAAGTACACTATGTAGGTTTAAGGTGTTATCAGTAGATATTTTGATAGAAGGGCCTAAATGTACTGAAGAAATGTCTTTAAAATTAAATAAAAATCACGAGTCTTTGGATACAAAATTGTTAGATTGAGTTTGACGTTTTTCACTATCATGACAAACAACCGTCATAAATCTATGTTAACAGCTACATGTATGAAACCATTAGTGCTAATTGCCAAACTCAGCAGAAGGCCTACCTGTATACCCTCCAGGTACCTCCTGTTGGGGAAACTTTAAATGCAAAAATGTGTACTGCCTTAACTGAATCATGTCAATGGAATTTTCACATACTCTCACGCCTTCTTTCTAAAACGTATTTTAAAACAACAGTGCTAAGAGCGCACGTAAACGATTTGTTTCAAATGGGATGAAATAGAATTTTTTTTTAATGTTTTACATAATAATAAGAGCATTTGCTTCTATTGAAAGTTAATTTTGTTCAATAACGAAAGCACTTGCAGCAAGAAAGATTAATGATTCATGTATGCATGTATATGTGCTTTTCTGTGAATGTGAAAACAATTTTAAAGAGACTTAATTTTTCTCCACCTTCATAAAGTGGCTTTAACATGACGGCATCACCAAGGGTGGCTGTGTTCTGAGAAGTTAATTCCAGGAAACTGTTAAGCTTCTTAAAGTCTGCAAGAAATATTTGTATTAAAAATGATAATAAATGGGACAACGCAACTTTAAGGCCATCCATAAAGGACTTAAACAAACAACACTCAAATCTGTTCAATACTAGAATGGACTGAGCCAAACCCAATCAGAGATATACAGCTTATAAGCTTAGATTATGCCTTCCAGCATAGAAAAAGCCTCACAAATGCCCAAGGTTATCATGGTTAAGTGATTGAAAACTAATCACCGATGCACGTATTGACCCCTTCTACTGAGCCCTTCCCCGTCTTGTCCATGATCACCCAATTTGTGTAAATCCCCAACCCCTCGCTAACCTCAGACTCCTTTATGGACGTCCCCTTTATCCTTCACATTATCATCGAAAATGTCGACATAAATGTCTTCACCACACCTGTTATTCCATTACTTTGTTTCTGTACATAATTTATTATTTAAGCACCATTATACGGCGCTGATCTTATCATGTTTGAATTCTCGGGTGTAGCAAAGCGAAGAGTGTCGATTTATTTAGTAATTTCTGGCTGAAAGTGTAACATTTTTTTTTGTGGCAATTTCGCCGTAGGTGTGACATGGGATATAAATTCGAGGTTCTTGCATAGACGCCGTTGTGTGGCAGTGACGTTTACTTAATGCAGGAGCTTAATATTAATGTGGTTTGGGGAGGAGAATGCACTAAACACATTACCATATTCCAGTAATGGAGGTTCTTTTGCCCTCGGAAATGGGGTATAAAATATCCTCCGCACTAATAAAGTTATTATGCTAAAATAAGGAACTCCGTGGAGGAGACTGAAATTTTAAGATTATAAAAACCATTGGGGCTTGTCGCAATAAATCTAGCATAAAAATCGGTTTCTGACTATCCAGCTATTATTTTGCAATTTCAAATTCAACTCTCCCTGGCATATTCGTTTCAGGGGGACTTCGTTTTTGTTGTAATGGATATGATAAACTGCGTGTAGGCAGCCTTGTCATCCGCAGCATCGAATTTTTGACACATTCTCAATCTGATTGGAAAAATTGAATTAGGAAGAAAATGGCTCGCAACACCCTCTATCGTCCGTAATTAAGTTAGCTGCACTGGGCTACACTTGCCAGTTGGAATCTGAATCAAAACATGGCGAAGATTTGTAGTGTGGAGTGTAGAGCTCAAACCTGACAGTGGAATACTAATAAGGCAGTTCTTGCACGCAATCCTATTTAGTGATTTGCTGAGATGTGTCTGAAATACTAACACCAGAATGCACTCTTTCATCTATTTAAGACCCGATTTTATCTCTTTGAAAACACTGAGCAGATTTGATTTTTTTAATGGAAATTATCGTCTTAATATAAAGTACACATATACAGTATATGTACAGCATATTGAATATAACAAAATTTAAACTTCTATAGCATTTTTTTCTAAGAAAAAATGAAAATATAAAAAAATGGTGTTCAAGTGAGTTTAGGGGAAATAAGCTCATATAGGGCATTAAATCATACTTCAAATATGCACTCATGTACAGTACGCTCTGTATTTGATGGCAAATTAACAATTATGACTATCCCTACATATGATAGCAGCTTTTTTAAATGTATTCCAGAATGGCTTCCTCTTCCTATATTACATTCGTGTTGAAACATAAAACCCCCACCACTATTGCTTTTTTGCATTTTCCTGAGACGTTTATTACCATAAATATGCATATTTTGATCGTAGGAAAAAGATCTATGCATCATGCAGATGATAATGGCATGTAATAAATTTGAGAAATCGTAAAAAAATGTTCCTGTCATAGTGGACCCACCCACAACTTTCAGCTTCCTGGTATACCCAGCCATATCTGCTGGTTTTATTGGCCATAGAAAACAACTGTCTTGGGTTTTTAAATTTACTTTCTTCGTGCCAAACCTTGGGCAATTGTTCAATTACAGTCGACACCATGATCTGTCCATTTGTGCAAATGAAGTGTTTGGCACACTTGCTCTCCCACGCGATGTCGACTTAATTCTTCGTTTTTATAGGTTTCACGATTGGTGTAGGAGTCAATTTCATTAAATGACAGTAGGAGTTTTCAGTGAAGTTAACTACATCTTCAATCGGATCTAGAATAACCCCGGATTGACTGTAGGTTTCCATGGGAATAAAAAAAATGGCTTACACACAATCTGCTGTTTTCAAGGTGCTGTGAAACTGACTAAATATCCGCATCTAAATACATTGATTTGGCGTCAAAGTTAAATTTGCGGGAATGCAAGCATATAGTACAGTAGCTACAGTTGATAATTATATCCACAGCATGTTGATGCTTCGGCACTGCTGCCCTCTAGATTAGAAGACTTACAGTATAAATCGTCTTTTGGACAAAGCTCCATTACGATCTTTATAAACAGGGCAAATGACCGTAGTACTTCTGTTGGCTCGTTTAGTTCCTAAAATAAACTTCTGTTCAGTGTCCTTAGGTAAAATTGAAACCAAAGCTAATCGAAGCTGACCAGTGTCGTAGAGGCTGTCAATTAAAAGCGTTAGTTGGGGATACACAAAGAAGTAGAAATGGACAGCGACTGCATGCATGTATACAAAGGGGGTGCAGAGCCTGGTGTCCTCCCTTGTTGGTTTTATACGATTGAACATTTCTGGTTCTGTCGAAAATCAAGCATCAGACTCAGTCTGGAGTATTAGTCAACGTTTGTATTATTTTCTAGGATTATTGACTTAACTCCAGAAGCCTTATATGGAGCCTTCTTGTCTTATCAGTGGACTTTCATCATTTGACTTTTTTTGTAGATAGTTTCGTTTTAAAATCGACTATTCTGCTATTTCTGCGATTGCAATATATGAAGTGCTAAAATTAATTTGCAGTGAGATCAATTATACTATTAATGCAATTGTTTTAAACGTCCGTTTACTCGTAAGACAGTCTGGATTTTATAATCAGCGTACCCATGTGCCAATAAAGTCAACGGACTACTGATCAAAGATGGATGCCAACATTATAGCGTTACTTTCGATCATCATCTTGGTAACAACAGTACATTGTCAAGGTAAATTCAATTATCATTGATTTTAAAAAAAACAAACACGTCGTAAACATGGAAAAATGTAAGACAGCGTAATGCAAAATTAAAAATGCATAAAAATTTGATACTAAATTTGACAAATTTTTAAGTCCAAGATTTCTTGAAAATGTCACGTCACATGCTTCTATAAACTTGATTTTTTACTAGAAAGGTCTGAATGAACGAGTTCGTCTGTTATCTCACTTTAGCACTATTACCTGCTTTTGGTTCACGTCGAAATTATCCAATTTTTGAAAGAAAAGACTGAAAACGGAGGCAAACGAAAGGTTGCCTTTTACTTAAGTGAAGGGTTCTGTATGGAAGTTGAATGCTTAATATCCGGTGTAAGACCATCTTTCATTTTTGTTTTTATTTACTTTCCTGCATATTATTTAACATGTCACAGAAAGTTGTGAGAACCGGTAGAGTAAAATTCCCCTAGTGTGGCGATTGGCCACGGGGTTGCCCACCCCGGTCCTACACTATAATGTCATTCAGCCATACCTTACAAGTTATGAGTAAATTTTCTCAATTACAAGAAGTGCGTTCTAATGATGCATTAGCAATAGTAATTTGCTTGCAACTTGCAGCGAAATTCCTAGGCTACATGTGAGCAGATACCCTATAAATTGAGTACAGGTTTGTATTAGAAGGCCTAATATCATGGACTTGTAGAATGGTATAGAATGATATTCCACAATTTATGTGGTTACATCAGTCATGTACGCTCCCTTTCAAGGTCATACACTTGTAGAAAATTTTGTCAGAGTTGATATGGGGATTGTACAGCTCGGTCGTTGATGGACAGGGATTGTCGATGTACCCTGTATAAGCACCGGCCGCGCCCTCTGGCGGCGAAGCGTTGGATGTGATCCGAAGTGGTTCAGTCAGTTGCACGCAAGCAGGCAAAGCAGGCAGAGCGAGTGTGTGCAGGTGGTGGCAAGCATCGCAGAAGAAGAGCATCGGCAGCATCAGCACAGGCAGCTTCTCTCCTCTGGATACCTCTGACTTTCCATCCTCATTCGATCTCGTTAGTGCGACCTCCTTGTCGTCGTCCATCGTTCGGGAGGACTATCCGAATCCCGAGTTTTGTGCCGGTGGTGGGCTGAGGGCCGAACGATCCTAGTGCGAGCACGCGATTTCCGTTTCCTGCGACCGTCGATTCGGACTCGTTGACCGCGGCTGACCAGACGATGTGGCGGACGGCAATTCTTCTGGGGACCCTCATGGGCCTCGCTCAAGGTAAGGCCTGCGTGGCTTTCATGCTGGTCGGATCAGGCTTGGTCATGCGCCAAGCCTGGCTTTGCGCATTACGGCAAACAAACGTCAATAATGTGCGTCTCACTTGGCTCTTCCCGCCCGAAATAGCTGGTGTTGGGAAGGCTTCGCGAATATTGCGAAACTTTGAGGTCCGAAATAAAATCATGCCTGCGTGGGGTGACAGCGAATTTCAAAGAGGAATACATGGCGAGGGTCAGAAGAGATGGAAAGACGACTGCAATGCATTAAAAATTAAAGACTTGATTGGTCAGGAAGCTGGTAGTTTCAGAGCCAGGATGATATGTATGTGTGTGTAATGCAGATTTCCAACCCAATGCAAATCTGTGTCGACTTTTCGGACGCCCTGTAATTCGAAAAGTTCTGGGAAAAACGTGGTGCTGAAGTGACGAAAACTGCAAGTTTGGGCACGAATTATCGATTTTGTAAGCAGACCTGTGCACGGTCATTAGTAAATGGCATTACCGATGACGTCGTCTAATGACATTATCAACTATCAATAGCAGACATTACGCGATGGCATTAGTAATGTCATTAGCAGAAAATACTGATCGTGTATGGTCAAATGGAATGATTGCCAATAATGATATGAATTTAACATGATCGTTAATGGCTTACAAGTGATGGAGGGGTACTGATTGTTTTTAATGCCATTGTTAATGCTGCCATGTCAAATTCCCGTCATTAGGGTCAAACGTTCCATTTCAGTAGACCTTACTCGATCATTATTAGTATAGTGTTGGACTAAATAACAGCAGGCTGTGAGGTCTCAGAAAATTTGATTTTCTATCACCTTTTTAGTGCCTTTACCCTTGTGTGCGAAGCGTCGGCTTGCTCTTCGCGAATTCATTAATTTATAATAAAATTAAATAAACATGTAACTTCCGACGCAGTTTTCATTACTGTTTAGGGAAAAACAAGAAGGGTCCATTAAGGGGAAAACCCCGTTTGCAGCTGTTCCAATTTTGGATTTCTTATTTCATTAAAAATAAGCAGGGCTTTTTAAACTTCATCTCCCCCCCCGGGTGTGAAATTCGAGAGGAACTAGTCGACCACCTATGCTACAGGAATTACAAATGTTCTGCATTAGTAAGAGTTACAGTAAAAGAAACCAAACCTCGGTATGGGGGAAATGTGTGCATTTCGGGGCAATCAAATGGTTTAAAAAAGAAATCGCGCTCTTTGTAAATGGGTTTAAATTGCTTCAAAGCACTGTATGATGTCATTAAGTCATGGAAAGTCGTTGATTTTACAGTACCAAATCCTGTCGACACCCTGCCAAAGACAATGTCATTCCAGTTTTTTTTCTGATGCTTCTATGCTTGTGTGGAGCGTGACATTGTCATAGGACGATCTATCAAAACTCCAAAACAACTGTTACATTTGCAGTATTTTTATGACTGTAAATTAAGCGATCTGATCTGAATTGTCAGCCTTGGTTTGGTCCAAGATATTCAATTTTACCGCGCAGCTCATGCGCTGGATTCGAAATATCGCAGAAAACATCTTTTGCGCTGTGCAAGCTTTTCGACGTAGCCTACTTTCAAATACGCGTGGATTTTGCGCATGCGCAGTGCGACGCTAATCAATTTTTGTCAAACACTTTCATCAATCTACACTGTTTCAGGTTTATTTGAACAGTAGACGCATCTGGGACAGGATGCTCGAAGGCGCTTGTGGATTTTAAGAGACAGGGTGTCCAGAAGTGAGTCCCAAAAACTAATTTCGAAACGGGATCGCATACATAAACTTTTCAACTAATGTCTAGTCGTAACATAGGGTGTAACTACTCCTAAATCATTAAATATAGGTGTATACAGGAGAATTCCCTGAAAAATAAAGCATTTCTTTGCAAAAAAATAAATTTTCTAAAAAAACTTTAAAATCAAGGCCCTAAAGCATGCACTACATATGCGTTAATTAATATATGTTTGGATTAAATATTTAATGCAACAAATGTTAGGCTATGTAAGCAAAAAGCATAACCACCATGCCAAAAAATACTCCCATATTTTTCCTTTAAATACTTGGTATAATTGGTATATTTATTTTTTCCTGTATAGAATTGGTGGTCCATTAGGGTCTCCGTTTTCTGATTTGAAGTCTCTCAATTGTTAAAAAAACATTTGAAAAATACCGTTGTACGACGTCCGGAAACACGTGTTTCCTTCAAAGTTTTTATTAATAAACTTCGCATATTCAAATCGCAAAAACGTAATGCGGACTTTTGTGGACAGCCAATTCTACACGAGTAAAATAATTGCAACAAAAAGGCCTGTAATAAATATTTGGAGCAGAAATGTGGGAGTAATTTTTTGCATGGTGGGCATCCTTTGGGTCGGGGTTAATGTGTCACATACTGTTCTGAGTCAATTCTAAAGGATGTATAATGCACATAAATAATAATTACAAAACTCTAAACAATTTAATAGTGCAAGTTTGAGGCAAAAGCAGCTGGAGCTTTAGCTACATTTCCAACACTAGTGAAGCGCAAAAAGTGTTACAGGAATACAAATGTTTCTATTCATAATTTCAACAAATAATACAAGCGATCATACAAGAAATTGAAAAAAACCGATTACAAATCACTGTCCGACAGTTTAATTTACGATGAAATATTTCTAGGCGTATTTCGATGACAAACCCCTTCCAGACGAATTCAAATTTTTAATTGGCTGAATATGAGGGTTCCTAAATCGTGGGCCACAGACTCCCAAGTAGTCTTTCTTTGACAGGCATGAAGCTTTCCTACTTTAAAAACTTAACTTGTGGTTTTTATTGACATTTCTTTCTTCTTAAAATTGCTCAGTTATGATGGCCGCTGGCCCATCACTACCGTTAAAAGCCAATCAGAAAAGACATTAGTCTTCAGTCATGCTCGGTGTTTCCAACTTTTATAAGTGGTACGTGCGTGCCGAGGATACAGATGTATGTCTAACAACCTTACAAGTTGTTTTTTTTCGGGAAAAAATTGCGAGCAATTAGGATAACCTTTCAAAAAGTTATTTTTCTCAAGAAAATCGCTCACGGTAATTAGACTAAAGATGATGCTCAACAAAGACTGTCATTAAGCCGCTCGGCTTATCTTTGAAAAGCAGGATGTTTTCCATTCCGGAGTTTTTTTTTCACCCTCACTGTGATAAGTTTTTATTGAATATTTTATGTAGGAAGTTCTCATGAATCTGTTCCCAGAGAGATGCGTGGACCGGGGTGCTCTACGGAGGCCTGCTGGGGTAATTTAATCCGTCATTTGGAGCAGCTGAACTACACCACACCCTCAGTTTCTTAGATGCTTTTTTTAATCCCATTTAATATTTACATTTTAAGCGCCAAGTAAAGCTGGGCACTTGCAGTGTTTGAAATTATAAGGCGCTATAAATAGCTTCTTAAGAAAAATCGATCGCGCTAAGTCATTGATGGAACTACATTTTGGGTTTCTTTGTACCTGATGACTGATCGCATTTAGCATGTCCGGACTTGATTAGCAGTTGATCTAGGATGGGTGGTTCCACTTTCGTCATGGATGAGAAACGTGCAGGGATAATGGAATGAATGCGTTGGTGTAGGATCTGGCCAATGCCATGCAAGGTTGTGCTGTAGCGATTATTTCCTTAACACTATTGCAGGGTGTCTACAGGTCATTAAAAGTCCTTGAGCAGCTATCCTTGAGTCCTTGTACATTTATTAGGAATGCTAAATTTATTTTTACAAGCGTATACATGTAGGTGGTCCGTCCCTCACTAGGGTCTGGTATATTTTCTTCTATATAAAATAAAATAAATATTTAATTGTATTATTTATACAGAAACTACATTTTGAAATTATACAAAATTTATCAGTCCCTAATGAACTAGCAGTAAATAAAGTTAGCAATTATAAGTAGGCCTAGGCCTATTTAAAGTAGAAATATATTATTTTCATGGTGGGCATCCTGTTGGATCGGACTTAATAATAAAAAAGGTAAGAAGGATCAATGGTACACGCCCACTATGGTAAATAAATGACTGACATAAGTGTGCTTCAAATACTTACTATCAAAGGTGTTTGAAATTTTATAATTGCAGGATTGGTCGTCCACTTGTGTGCATTGCATTTCAAGTAGACCTATCATGAAAATCTGCCATTTATTTATAAAAAATGAAAATGAAATAAACATAGAGAAAACATTATGCGACCTCCTAAAACAGTATTTTTCCCTCTATGTGAAACCTATGAAAATAAGCATTGGAAGTTCATAATTTTTTCCATGTTTACTTTTCAAAGTAAATAAACAGCACATTTTCAAAACACATGGAATACAAAACAGCCTAGTTGCGTGACCAGTCCTGCATGATATAAATACATCCTTGATACAAAGTACTTCAATCAAATTGGCTTGTTACTTTTTCCATGGTGGAATTGTACGTGTACCTATCGTTCCAATAAGTAAATGAAATTGATAGCGTTAAACACTGTACGGTACATATACTCTGTATAAATACATTGTAAGGTCTACTAAAATACATAAATAAAACTGTTTTGAAAGTTCATTCATTTTACAAAATGAAATCCTGTTAATACCATATTTCATTCGAAAATGTCGACTTGCTCCTGATATGTCAATAATGCAAATGCATTAATAACATCAACAGCGGAGCATCTATGATTAGGACATCTCTACTGTAACTATCCACTTTGATGGCTGGTGCTAATGACAATATTCATTGCTAGAAAGTTATTTATGCAAGCTCACAAGCGATAGCCTTTTCATTAAGAATTTGATGCAATGGTAGTTTCATGGACGTTCTCTCCAGGCCTAGTTGATAAGAGGCAAGATAGTTTTCGATGATGTTTGTGGTGTAAAAGGCGCACCCTGATTTCACCACCTCGAGGGTCCTCGATTGAGGCAAAGTTTTAGGGCTCGCTAATGCTTTCTGACCGTTTTATCTCGGACCAGACATCCATCATGGAGGAAAAGCGACCTGTGGTCTTTGTCAATTTTAGTTGAATATTCACGGGGGCCCCTAGCGGGGTCGCAGGTTACGGGGGCACCGCGACAAATCCTTTCAACGAGCATGCTCGTGATGGACGTTTCAGATCGATAATTTCTCCAAATAACGGATTTTTCCATTTCACAACATTAAAATAACATTAGGCGTATTCATCTGGGTGTCACTCATGTGACAGGTATCGATTTTGGCTCATTTCTTGGGAAATATGTATATGTGGCGCCGTTTAGGGGCGCTCTGAATTTTGCTCGAGGATCATCCACAAACCACGTGCTAAAATCTGGGCGGGTTTTACATCTACATTTCTATAGGGCTTTTTCAAAACTTTACGATACCCGCGCAGCCCCCATGTACACTTGCGGGCAAAGAAACTAGCCCACCTAAAACTGTAATTATTAATGTAATTAGTAGTCATTTTAAGAAAGTTTCTAATAAGAAATTGGTTTGTGGACATTTATTTTAAACAAATAATATTATTGGAAAATAATGTTTCTTCATAGAACAGGTTGACATCCATCTATTCCACAAAACTACCTAAAACGTTATTTATTTATTTTTTAAATTGCTCACCCCTGCACCTTCATTTCCCATTTGCGTCAACCCCTAACCTATCTAACATTATACGTCCTTTATAGATGGCCCATTGGACCTTCCAAAATTCTGATCTATGCTTATGTTGCAAATTGTACTTTAGATAGCAACAAAGATGCTTCAAATTTAGAATTTTCCCATGCTACGGATTCAATATGCGTGTAGCTGTGGAAACCCATGGTGAGAAAGTATTCTCAAAGCCTTTCCACTCTTGAATCTATAAATAACATGCAAAAAGTAATTTATTTTTATACAGTCGCCAAGGTCTTGTTGTGCAATAAATCATGCTTTGGATATATTAAATTGTGGGGGCGGATGAGCCTCCAGGAAGACTAAGCTGAATAATTTAACTTTAGTTCTGCGCCTCAAAACCTATAAATTTTTCATAATGATCTAAAATGCATTTGTCAAACTGCCTTAGACACTGGCTTGTGAGTTCGTTAGCTAGTTGTGCGAAGTAAAATTAATGAATGGTTTCAGAAGTCCTCCATGTTTGGGTATCCTATATGCTGACATTTATGGTCGTGAAAGTTGAATAAGTAAGTTATGTTCTGGATCTATGGCTTTCTTCACACTTGCAATTTTATCTTCTAGAGATTTCTTTGGGAAAAAACCGGATTTGTAATCGTATACGTTTTATTCCTAGTACATTTATTGAAAAATATATATAAATATATATAAAAAAATATATTTTTTTGAAGGGGCGTGTTGCATGTGATCCCTTAAATTGGTTTTAGGGTAGTATTCTGTAATTAACGAGGTGATAAATTGTCAACTCAGGATTCTGAGTTCTCCATTTTGAATGGCCTAGCATTAATGTATTAGCAAATTTTGGTTGTGAATAACATACGCTGCATTATACCTCTACACCTTTGTAGTATTTTATCTTTACATGTTCTATGCACGCATATTTCATTTTGTAATCCCTGTTCTTAGGCGTATGATAAATAGCAAATGCTGAGCTATGGCACTGTCTTTGCTAGTTTGTCAAGCTCCCTGAATGTGTATGCAGTGTATTCTGAATGTTTTGGCGTTAGCCTACTTACGGGATACATGTAGGGCTGGGTATTACACGTTGACCTATGGTGAATCATTTTTCTGCACGGTGAAGGGGATTAATGCGCATTTAAGCCCCTTGTTTGTAATTTTCTTGGATTTTTCCTTGATGGATGGCATTGATTGATAAGTGTGGACAATCGTTTCCCAGTTTAGTTGACAGGAGACATTTTTCACCATGAGAAATTGCGAATGGGCTTAGATCTGCTTTTTTAATTAAGGAACTTTTTCGCCAGGTGGCGCATTAGCATTCCAATTTGGTGTTATAAAAGCTGGTATCCACTTTTCCACTTTTAGAATTGGCCACACATTGCAGACTTCTCACCCAGTCCCTTAATTATTTTCCTTAATGTCTGTGTTTATTTTTCGCAATCTCTGGTAATCTGACCACCTGCTGGCGACATTAAGCGGAATGATTCAAGATTGGGCTTCATGTCTGTCAATTGAAGCAAACGGTTGCCAATTGGAAATTTTGCCAAGTCTGAAGTATTTTTTAAGGTCGTAAACCCGAGCAGATCTGTCTTGATTTGGCCCCACTGCCAATGTGATTAACATAAATGCCGTTAATTAGCTTGAATTGTGATCGCGTTTCGGTATGTTAAGTAGCTTATCCGCAACGAATGATGACTTCAATATGTCTTGATAGTTTAGCACTTCTTAGAACAATCTGAATGGCATCCGCGTCAGACAGCTTCTTTGTGCCAAACAGAAATGATATCTTCGTTTCCGGTTCAACATGCAAAAAATGTTTTCTCTTTCATGGCGGTTGCTTTGAGGTCCTGTTACCACAGGGTGCACAGTTGATCTACTGCAAATAAGTTGTACAGAGCGCAGCTGAAATTACATGTAGGTGCTGCCCATAAAGGACGTCTACCAAAAATGACTTAAACCCCTTCCAACTGACAACCTCTTAACTGCTTCGCCTAGCACAAATAGTTCAGAGGACGTTTCTGAATTTGTTTGCACAGAAAATAGTTCATTGCAATTAGGACAAAAAATCGGATGTCATAGTGTTCCTATCAACTTCCGTCCTTTCGTATATGCAACTTTATTGGCATGAAATTTCAATTTAAAATGTCTCATCCCACACAAGCACTTTCAACATCATACTTTATGACGTCATTTGAGCACTTTTAAGGCTGAACCAAAAAGATGCCCGCCATGCAAAATTACACATTTTTGGTTAAAATACGTATGATAATTACTAAATTAATTTTCTCGTGAAGAATTGGTCGTCCAGTAGGGTCTGGGTTATTTTTTTCATAATTTCAAAATTCCCTTTTTTTATAAATGGGACGTTTTCAAATTATAAAAAATAACGTAGACCCTAATAGACAACTAATTCTTCACTGGGGCAAATTAATTTAGCATTTGTGACAAGTATGTAGCATGTTTGAAGCTAACTTCTGACAACGCAAAAGCTGACCTCTAACTCTCTACATTGTACAACCTTTGTTAATGAACGTCCCCTAATTTCTTATTTCTTCATTGAACATTCGTATGGGGGTCATCCAACGCAATTTAAACTTTTTGGATGTCATAACTGAATTCAACCACCTGATTAGATTCATAACGACTTCTGTATTGTCGCTTGCGTACCCGCTTTTCCCTGTTGAATCATCGGCTAGTGTCTTAAACTCTTAATCCATATTGCTGTTCAGTCTGATAGGCCTAGGCAATATCCTGTGCCAAAATTACAGCCGTTCTATTCCCATATCAAATCAATTGGCCTCAATCAAGTCCGCCCTGCCCGAAGTTGCCAGTCGAAAGCGCGCGTCCACCCTGTTGATCAGTTAACGTTGTTACTGTTCCAATTTATGCCATCATGGGAGTTACCACTCCCATGGAGGAAAAGTACTGCAAAATGGATACTGTTTAAAAGCCATTGTCTGTTAAAAATGCTTCCGTATTTTATTTGTCTCGACCATTCGCTCGTCGACAAACTACATCTGCAGATTTCGGCTTATCCTGTTGAGAAACGACAATGAGAGGAGTGTGTTAGTTTTTATTTCAATGCCCCCTACATATGTCTGGATTGACGTTCGTCCCCCCTGGCTGAATCGATTCTTAAATGATTATTATTAGAAAAACCTATCAATCGATTCTGCCTTGCCCCCACTCACTTTCTCCCCGCAGAATGAGAGTAAAAAAAAATCCTGCCCGAATCTAATCTATGAATAGAATTATAAGAGGGTTCGGAGGGGAGATGGAAGAAATAAGAGGGGAATGGAAATTAAGGGATATAGAATGAACACGAAGAGAATTGTTGGCGAATTTTGGGACTCGGATCCAAATTCGACACAGAGTCCAAACTGAGGCGATTATGCTGATGAGGCTGGGAGAAGAATGCGGCTGACGGTCAGGGGATGCAAGCTTCGTTGGACACTATTTGTAATGGGAAACGAGGGGTGGGGTCCGGGGGACCCCCGAAGAAAAGATGCTTTAAGTGCAGCCATGCGGTCCTCCTATTCATAATGCAAGTCGGAATTATTCCGATTGTCCAGTGCGGTCAGTGGCTCTTGTCAGCACATCACTCCCCCAGATGTGGCTGAACTGCTTTCACTGGTCACTGGCTACTTTTCTTTGATGTTCATGTTGCATTCCATCTTTGTAAATAAGGGGGCTGGTCCTCCTTGTTCCCTGGACTTGTTGATCACGCTGTAGTGATCACCACTAGGTGACCGGGTGAAGCTCGACATACTTCAAATTGATGTGAGAAAAGTCACGGAACCATGATATCAAGCGCTTGGGAATTTCTAAATTAGCCCAACCTGCTATGATATGAGCTATGCGATTTGGATAATTATGCTTGCCATGCCAGAATCTTTTTGACATTGTTGTGAGAACTAATGTTATGAAAACATAATGCTACGTGTTGTCCAAAATCAGTTTTTCCCCAGACCCTAACGAGTGAAATTAATTTAACTACATTTAAGTTCAGCTCATGGAAGTCATAATATTAACTATTAATTATTGATGTCTAGGAACTAAAAGGCAACTAACTTTGTAATGTAATGGTGTGGGGCAAATTTTGAAATGACTTAAAAATCAAAGAACTTGCAGTCCAGTAAACAGAATTGCTAGTTAGGATTTTGCACCTCAAGGTTTAGAATAGTTAATTCCTCTTTATAAATTTGAATCTTTGCACCTTGCATTTGCATATTTCATAATTTTACATTATCGGACAGGGTGCTCAAGAGCATTGGTTCAAAAAATGGAGAAGTTCAAGTTAGTTAAATTTTATTTTTAGGGTAGCCCTTAATATTTGTTTTCATTTCAGTCATGAGCGCCATCTGGGATTTCAAGTGCTTTTGACAAGGACGTTGTTAGCGCCATCTGTGTACAAAGCAACTTATCTATTCCATTCTTGAAAAAATGATAGTACGGTGGAATAATATTGATGTCACTTCATGTGGTGTCCAATGTTTGTTTTGAATTCGTTTGTGTGAAAGTGAACCCCGCCATGAGTGCCATCTGGGTTTAAAATAACCTAATTAATTCATACACTGGAAGTTGCATTAGGGTGGAAACATTTGACAACATGCTTAAGTTCACGACAAATTTCAATTTAATTATTCTGTTAATGTCATCAAATTGTTGATTTTATTTTTACTTTCATTGTATTTGATTTGAAACCACAGGATTCTCACTGACTAGGAAAATAGGAAATTAGTCAAATGTCAGGGCAATTTTCATCCGATAAAATGCCCGAATTAAATTGCCATAATCTAAAATGAATCCTCCTACTTTCCATAGAACATTCTTTCAACTTTTGCATTACCGTTATAAATAAAAAAACATCAGTAATTGGCGTGAAGCCACTGAAGCAGTTTTTTCACCAAAGCAATGTCCGCTAATGGCCATCAAGAGAAATACATGTACGTAGTAACGTATTTCATAAGATGTCGCCAGCATCTCCTTGCCCATGGAAGCCCCGTTTCCATTTCCAAAGTTATGAATTTCAGAAGTGACATTAGGGTCCCCTAATCCTTAGTCTGCGACTGTATGGTTCTAAATTAAATGCTGCGCACTCTGGTCCGATCAATTTTCATGTTTGTGTGTCATTAGGAAGAGCGTTTCGTTATTAGTTTCTGGCTGTGGTGGGCGGCTGGAGGGCAGACTTTAGGACGCCAGATATCCAGGGTATATAATGTACAAGAGACGCATTAAACGCGCATTTTCCCCCAACAATGGCGGATGCCTGCCCTACTGTATTAGGCTCTCGTAGGCCTAATGATTCCACATGTGCCGTTGCATTTGGTATTAACATCGGCTTCAGCTTTTTGTTCTTGCCAGGAAATTCCCTGGTGAATCCCACCCTGTTTCCGCGTAATGACACCGAGGGGATGCACAGAGCCAAAAAGCATCCAAATCAGCCGAAATAGGCTTACGCCCCTTAACCCGCTTCGTAAAGGGAAGCGGATGAAGCTGGAGATAAATTAGAAAAATAAACAATTTGAATAAAACCGCAGTGTCAGTGGCGATAATTGACGATGAGAGGACTGACTTGGTAAATACTTGGATAAGGCCTATGTTTCCCTAAATAATTATTGCTCTTTGATAGTCATTTTTTTCCCTTTCATATCTCTTAGGTCTCGTTTGTGACATCGTTGCGTTTCTGCACCGATGGGCTGTCAGTCAAAATGTAACATTTACCACCCTAAAGCAGCACTCCAATCCATTATGGTGCCGAATAATGGGTAGCACAAATAGTCCAGATGAAGTTTGATATTTTTTGATCGACAATGACATCATTTTGACAAGGTGAAAGGTCCAAAAGCTGATGCCGTACTTACTGTTCTTATCACGTGAAGCTTGGTTTTCGTACTTAACGTCATATTTCTGTCAAGTTTGACGTTACAGGTTTCAAACCGACCTGAAAACCTGGAATTGCCAGGGAATAGGAACAGCCTGAAAAAGTCATGGAAAGATTTTCATGCAAAAGTCAATGAAATATTCGGATAAAATGCCAGCTTTAAATTGCCAAAATATCTTTAGATTGTTTATGATATTGCTCAAAAGAGGGGGTATCGTGTCACACTCAAACAATGATGAGGAATTTTCCAATTTTCCATAGAACACTTTCAACTTTTGTAAATTTTACTTTCAAATAATTCTAAAATCTTTTACCTAAACTTAAGCCTGACTAAACAGATTATTAGCTTGTGATAGAAAAATATTAAAATTGACTTTTGTTAACATATTAAAAAAAGCAATTTGGCTGGTGCGAGTTGTTATTGATATGGTTAATTGTACTCTATAGGACTGCAAAGTTCTTGCATAGGTCTACATGTAAGTTTCGTAGACATCTTACCTTTTTTGACTAAATCTTGCCCCTCTCCCGCCCCTTCAACTTTGGATGTTCTTCATGGACGGCCATGGCAGATTTTTTCTGAAAGAATCATGAAACCTTTGTGTCCAACCATAGATCAACAACCACTACCCAAGTACTAATCACACCCAAAGAAAATAAATGTGATCAGTCACAATAAACTTTCATTGCCACCTTTTCTCATATGTAGGAACCCATTAAGCAAGGCTAAACCAAAGAAACTGTTATTACAGTGACACTGTAGGCTTTAATTATCAAGCCGGCCATTTCATGTGAATTTGTTCGCGTATAGTTTCCCATTTTCTTCTAATCTTCTTGCGCTTGCCTTTTGTGTAAATATTGCAAGGGAGGAGTCTTTTGGCGAAATTTCTATTTTACGAGTCTGTACATGCATCGACAGGAACGACACATGTACACGAACCATCGGCAAAAATGCACAATTGATTGTTTAAGTTTGTTAATTAGTGTCGCAAGAAATTGTATTATGCTAACTATTATATTGTAAAATGGCAGCATGCCAGTCCTTCAAGGCTAAATTAAAACTGAAACAAAGTAAGTCTCATTAAAGTTGATTAATGGCAATAATGATATCGTGGCATTTGACCTAACCTTAACGAGCGATATTTAGTGCTTTAGATTAAGTTCTCGTTCTTGAAAACTACATGCATAACTTAAATTTTATTGTTTGTTGCAACTGGCCAGAAAGCGAATTAGTGAAATGAAAAGTTGCAAGGGACCAGTGGAAACTCAGGGTTTGGGTTATTAAAGTTATAATACTCATATTAATGTACCAGACATAAAATGATAATAGTTTTATGGCATAATAATTTCCGTTCTATCTGTAATTACATCAACGCAGCTTTTTATTATTAATCGATAGACCGCCTCGCTATGAATATCGTAGGCCATTTGAAATGTTCCTGTAGACAGGTCATTAAGCAAAGATTTCTCATTATGCTGTATAAATAACTGGTTTCAATTCTTTGGTGAAGTCATTTAACCGTGAAATTAGGCTCTAGGTTTAACTGAAGCCAGGCACAAACGGTGATTTTTTGGCAAAAAAGTGGTCGTAATTTGTAGTCATTCCTCTCCCTGAACGCCATCTTGGTTTTTTCATGAGTATAATTGTTTAAATACATGCGCTGTATATTAAATATACCCGTATTGCTAGTTTCTTTTGCCCCTAGTCACCCAGTGAAACAGAAGGCTGGAAGGATTGGTCTTGCTTCAATTGGCTTGGGTTAGCTCTGGAATGCTAAATACTTGTTTTTATGTGCAACATATCAAAACCACCCTTTGAAATGGCTGTGGGCAGTTCTATTTTCTATGAATACCCTCATGCACAGCAAAACCAATATATTGGAAGTTAATATATACACATTATATTTCACTTTAGACATGTGCAGGCATTTTAATTTACACGCAGAATTTCTCAGGCTCCACTTCACGTCAGGGTTTAAATGATTTATTTTCTCGGATATACAGATTACACAATACGTTTAATGGGGGTCTGCTTAACCAGCCATCACTAATTGCGTTCCAAATTTTTTAAGACATGCCCAATGGCTAAACAATTTGGGCTGTCAGTCGTTAAGCAACTGAAATTTAGATTGCGATTGGAAGCTATTAACTTTTGAAAACGGTTTTAAAATTTAATGATTTGTGGAACTGTTCGATTGCTAATCAGATATGGCGATGAAAATTCTCCATTTGAATTGTTTGTTTGTACACCTCCTGTAGTACCTTCGAAATGTTTACCAAAAAAATTGTTTATTGATGTTTGTAGAATTTAACGCCATGGTTATGAGCATGTAAATGCTGTTTAGAGAGTGTTTTCTGGGATTTTGCTATGCCTGCGGTGGACTTCAGACAGGTGTTTTTTTAAATGGTGCGTGTAACGAGGTGTAGCTATAGTTTAGTCCCCCATAGTCAGCATTACTAAATAAAGAACCGGAAACGGCAGAACTATACATGCCTGCCTTCCCAGCAGGCCTCATAAATCTCTCGCAGCGCCACTTCCTTGCTTACATATTACTGTAATTATGGTGTATAGTAAGCTGCTGATGTTGCTTCTCCCATTATTGATTTTTTTCCCGCTAATGGTAAGCAGTTTGATCATTGTGGTAAGAGTAAGGTTACCACGCCTTTGTTGCTCGAAATTATCCTCATAAGAGACCGTGCACACGAATCCGTTGCTTTTTAAAATTTGTTTTCCTTTATGTTGGTAATTAATTACTATCTTGTGTGTGGACTTGCACAATGCGTGACCTATTTGTTAGACCTCTAATGAGCAGGTGCTCACAACAGAGACGTTTTTCCTCAATTTTCTCCCCTAGTTTTTCATTTTTTTTTTATACCTCGCACGCCTTCGGAACTGAGATAAGCGCTACTATGTCATCTGAAAAAATTGCGGCATTTGTCATTTTATGCTGTCTTTCTGTGCCTCGAAATGCTCTTGGGCGTTTTGCATGGAGGACACGTAAAAATTGCGAAGCCTTTCCAAAGCTTAATCCTGGTCAGGTGAAGAATTTCAATTGAGTAGGTAGGATTAACTGATTGTTCACTCTTCGAGCGAGGGCAACAGATACTTTTGACAGTTTTCGGTCTCATTTCGACGTGCGTTCCCTGCAAGGGGTCACTTTGATGCAGGTCAGTTGATCAGATTAGATCCTTTTGGCATTGATACGTTATAAATGTCGTTATTTTCAAGCGATGCATGTTGGGACAAACAAAACTCGCAGCTGTAAATGACGTACATGTAACTGTGGAGAGCGTCCATTTTCAAGCTGTTATTTTGAGCTCTACTCATTTGACAATTGACAATTGTGGTTAGGGGCCGTCCACAAAGGACGTCCATCATTTCAACTTTTTCAATAATAAATGAAAATATGAAGTAATTGGCTTATTTTGTTTCAGGGAATTCAAACTTTCCTGATATCCCCATTGTTTAACTTAATTCGGTGGGATCCCTGTAACCAGTCACTGTGTACATGTATTTCAGATGCCTTGCAAACACGTTTTGTGCTACAAAGCTCTGTTGCTAATTATACGCTTTCTTGCCCTCGCATTACATCAACTGTGCCAGAATCAATTGAAAATATTGACAATAAGCGCGGTCCAAGCAAGATTTATTTGTCGCAAGTTAAGCCCCAAAGCTTAGTATTAAATTCTGTGTCGGGACATTGGAAATAATAGGCTTATGTGAGGGCTAAACATGAACTTACTTAACTGTTAGCTTTTAATGTTGAACAATGCGATAGCTCAAGAAATCCCTGACTTGGACTACGTAGTCCAATTGATGTATCTTTGAAAGTGTTATATTTGAACACATTCAAAGGCGCTAGCTTAGTGTTTTATGCCTACAAATACAAACACAGTTCCTTGACAGTTTCAAAAGTTTTATCAAAAACGTTACGTATACCAACTTGTTTCAACTTGTATGTACATATTGATCCTGTTATTTTTTCTTTGGTAATTTTTCTTTATGCTCTACCCTAAGGGCTGAAATGCATGTATGATTTCGATTTAGCTGGATTTTTCAAAAGTGCGTTTAAATGTACTATTTTTTCTTTTTTCCTCCATCTAAAAATGTACACAGTTGACCTGGCAAGGAAAGCTATGAAGGCAAAAATGTACCAAAACTACTGTGGTATTCTGAAATTTTGTTTTGCTTTGTCTTCAGGCTAGTGTACGGCCACACAAGAATTCCCTACAAACTTCCATTTGATAAATTGCATACGTTTCCCGTAGAAGCATTGTCATGTTATTGCTAGACATATTTATTTGATGTTTCTATTATATTGGACTTGAAGATTGTTATCGTTGTAGTCTTCTGGAATGAATGGATGCAACTTACTTTCGCAGTGACTGTTGGGAATTTTGGCCATAAACAGTACGGTATTGCGAAATAGCCACGATTAAGAGGACATCATGAAAGTCCACGGAGTAGCAGGACAAGTCAAGATGTTCTCATAAATAAATGGCAAAAGCTAATGGAAGACAACAATTTCCTTATACATGTGGTTATTGTTTATTATTGCAATGGTCGGTTAGATGGGTCAGCTTCTCCTTTGATTCACTCAGAGCTGATCCAAAAAAGATTGGTTGGAGAAATGCGACTAATTTGATTTCATAAAGTTGTATAGGTAGCTTAATTTCCATAAAAGTAAATATGGATAATTTAAAAAATTATCATGTTTAAAAATGTTACAGCATCTGACGTGTACAATATATGCGAAGTTGCATTACTGTTCGGAAAGTGTCTTTGGTTGATGGAACAATATACATGCAAAGATTGTGCAATCGTTTTTTCAAAAGATTGCAGTTTTTTTGTTCCCAGGTTAAATTTGATTTCATTCGGTACATTTGACTATTGTGAACAAATTAGATTTATACACAATTTATTGAAAGGCTCTTCATTTTAGCGAGGATTCTTAACTTGGAACCGATGGATAGATTTCATGTTGTTATTATAATCAGATCAGAATAATTTTGGTTAGTATTTGATAACTGTTTCAAAATACATGAATAGTAAAAGTCACATGCTGTACCTAGACTGCCAATCAGCTTAATGGATCAACAATAAGCACAAACTATAGCTTTAAAGAAATTGATCTCGTTATAGATAGCGATTGTTTTTTTTATAAATTTGCGGCCAGTTGTAGTTGTTTGATTATACATGTATTTGTACCTTAGGCTAAATTCTTTAAGTTGACGTGTAGAGGAGTATGTGGATGAAAGTTTCTGGAAATGGTATAAAATTCACATAACCTCAAATATTACCTACTTGCGAATAATAGCTTATCGATTCCGTTGCCTGATGTGTTGGATGCAAGTATTTGAATTTCATAAATTTGAATAAAAATATCAAGGAAGTCGAATAAGGAAATGGAATATTTTATTGAACACATGATAGGCCTACTCGACACTCGTCTACTTCTTGACGACAGTCAGTGCGCACGAATTCACTTCAGCCTACTTAGGTCTGCACACTTCTACTGACATCAATATATTCGTTTTATTTATATATAAAAATAAATTGTACATGCTTTTCCATTTTGAAAAGTAACAAGCATACAGGGTTTGTTATCATAGTTCTCCTTAACATAGCTAGGCGCATGTACATTTACTTTCGCATATGGGCAAAAACGAAAATGTATGCTTTCAGAATTTATTTACAAAGTTAGAATTCATCACCTATCAATCGAGTCAAAGAAACTAAAAAGTAATATTTGAAATTCGTTTATTCTACCTTTTTCTTTTTCATGAGGGATGATGGAAGGATGTTTTGATTGGATATACATGTAACTTAGATGGTCGAAAGTTCCAGAAATGGGTTTGAACAGAATTTAGCCTAAAGTTGTTTTGATAGCAATGTTGGCATTTCAAACGTTAAGATGATGGAATAAAACTGTTTACTTGTTTTGTTATGCAGATATGGAAGGCTTGTTGGTTTGAAACATGAGCTCTGAACATGAAATTGTCATTTTTCACCCCCAAGCATTTCTGTTATACATCTTTCTCACAATTTCCAGATGTGTAGTGATTGTGCTTCCCTAATAATGCAGCTCATGTATTCCTCCTCCGACTTGTTAGTTGGGTGTTATTGCCTGGGGCATTAACTTTGACATCATAAGACACTCTGGAAGACCCTCTGCTTGGCGTTTATGGCGCCTTGCAGTGATAGGTTCATTTAGAGGATTAGTTAATCCCCGCAGACGATGACTGGATTCTGTGCAACGCGTTCCGCCGAATTTTTGTCCGCCACTAACCCAAATTAGGCTTGGAGGGTGCCAAGTCTGCAGTGGATAAAGGAGAATCTCGCACATAAATAAATGTAAATCAATTTTGCTCTCATGTTAATGGCAGTCAGTGGGGCTTGCATGCGAGAGGGGAGGCGGCGAGAAAACAAAAGCAGTAGCGACAATTGATACATTTGCATAATAAGGTAATCGGGTTAGGTCGCTTGTTAGATTAAACAAGGCCTGGCTGGGACCATGAGGCCATCGCGTGACATTTTTCAATTGCACCGAGCAACTGGTAGTTTCTTTGGCTCGCAGTTAGGCGATGAGCCTCTCGCAAGAGCTGCCAACATCCCAGTCTGGGAATTACAACGAAGATGTCGCTATTTAACAAATCATTTCTTGCTAAATGATGCTCTCGAGAAATGCATCCCTGCACGCAGGAGGAAGAGTGCAGTTGTGGCAACAAATCTGAACATCACTTGAATTTAGTATGCATTCACTATGGTTTGCATGGATATGCCATGTGGTTGGGGCATGGACACCGTAGTCGTTGCCAAATTTAATTTGTTGGCTTAAGGCCATCGAAATACCATCGCATCATGACATTCAAAAGTTAAGACCAAAGTACTTGAGTTCCATTAATGAATGAATTTGAATGAAAGGTTCTCCCCATCCCCGAGGTTTCGATTAAAGGTTCCCGCCACCAAATTAGCATTTCTCGGTAAAGTAATTTTTACAAATATTATCACACAATGCAATTTGAAGGATATGACACGCATGAATCTTTGTAAGTAGTTGTCTGTTAAGAAAAGAACTTCCGTCAAAAATACATATAAGGAACTCCGAAACGTATGCTTAAATAGGTAGTTCCGCCTCTGTTATAAGATTATTTTAATGTGGACGTTAATGTTTTCTTTCGTAATAAAATGTATATCTTAAATTTCATTTTAAAAATTGCTTCCTTTTCAGTTGATTTAAGAATAAATTGTCTTCCTTTTCCGTTTTTTTGCATCTGGTAACCCTACCAAGTTGGGGTCAGCAAATACGGACGTGCAATTTTTATTTTTATTTTGCGAGTTTATTTTAGCTCATTCGAACAGTGAACTTCTTAATAACGATCACTAATGCACTAAATATTATACGTTAAACATGACTTAAGGTCAGCTTTGTAAATGGGCGTCACTCATTGGTTACTCTCTTTCCATTTAATGACTTGTTAAGGCAAGTCTCCAAACTATCTGTAAACGTCCTTATCACGAAGAAGGAAAACAGAAGGAATTGATTCGCTTGTTTAGCTCGATGGTCTCAAGTATATTTCAAACGTTTACCTTGCCAATATTTGATCAGCTGAACCCAAAAATGGACAAATCCCGCCGCATTTTGGACAAAATAGTCTATGCACTTCTAGCAAACCCCTTAACCCCCTGCCCATTCATCGTCTTTTTAGAGAGTGACGTTACTTGGATGATTAAGAGGAATAATGTCACATTACCTGCGCTGTTATTATTAAACGATGGTGGCCATGCCATCAGATGGAAAACTTTGCACCGTCGCTCATTTATCATGCAAATGCAGTTATTGATTACCTGGTGCGACAGCATCGTGTTTCGTCGCCAAAGTTAATTTTTTTCCAGCCCCTGGGAGTTGTCATTTGTGGAGTTTTTCCCCTAGGCGCTCTCGGGACATAATTTCTTGGGCCATTTTTGCTTTGTTTGCCAGCTGCAATTATTCGAGCAAACCGAAAATGAGGCCCTGCTGCTTCCTTGTTTTTGGCATTCATTTTACGACGCATAAAAATGCGCCATTTGGGAAATGCGAACAGATAGCTCCTGATATTCACTTCTTAATTTACTCTTAAAACTTTTATCTCCGTAATATGGCGTTATGGCGTGACGCTCGCTGCTGAACTCAATTTCTCCGTCTTATTGCTGAAGCTAGCAAAATTAGTAAACGCGAATATTAAAGATGGGCTCTGCGACGATCATAAATGTTTGCGAAACTCATCTCCTTAGGCCAATTTCAGTCCATGGCGTTCGCTCAGCTGCTCTCCTTCCAATGCTGATTTTTTTCTCGTTTGCTGATGGCTAGAAGTGCTAGTTTTCAGGCTTAGAATTCCGGATTCCTTTCTCCCCCCCCCCTCCTCCTCCCCCTGAATATGCCGTTTGATGTCGAGCATGTGATTCTTGTGAGAATCTCGATGGCAGCTATGTACCGACGGCGATAAATAGGAGCAAAAAAACTGTTGACATCCTGCGAGCAATGTCTTGTATAAGAACCACTGCAGTTGTCATCTTTGGTTGTTGAGATTGGTAAACATGTTGGTGAATGTCAGAAAAAATGTACGGAACCTGTTGTGATAGATAATTACACCATTATTCCAAAGATTCCGCATGAAAAATGAGCTACACGGGGTTCCTACTGATCTGAAACACCTAGATCTGTCAGGGAAGTAGGAACAACTTGGAAAAGTCAAGATATTACTAATTTTCATGCCCAAGTCAGGGCAATTTTCATAAGGTAAAATGCAAGCCTGAAATTCTCGTAATCTTAAATGATTGGTTCAGTAATTGGTATATTTTGCTCTCATTTTATTCTCTAAACAATTTATGAAAGTCAGGAAAATTGCTTTCCTAAAAACCTGGAACAGTCAATGAATTTGATATTTTAATTTCAGTGGGAACCCTGCTACGTTTGTTCTTTCGTTTCTGTGAAACTTGAACTTCCTTGCTAGTTTAATTCTTTTCTAGATCAGTAAATATTTTGCAAATGTCTTAACAAGGAGTACCGATTATTTTAGAATGGCTACTTTGCTAAACTTTTTTGTTGTTCATCTTGAGCAGGCAAGACGTCATACGCTGTTGTAATTACTAAGAAACTGTAAGAGCATAACTTCAAATTTATTTAACTATCAAATAAATTAGGAAAATGGTGTGCGAGTCTATGGCATATACTTTTTTGGACTGCATCAAACAAGTGATGTCTATATGTTTCTCCAAGATATTGTTCTTTCCTCTCCTGAAAAATATTTTGGCACTTGATACGTAATGGTTTGGCACCCTTTAAATATGAATAATGGTATTATTTGCTTGAATTTAAGGTCAAGCTTGCACTCACGCTGATGAGCAATCGTTCAACTCTAGTACAAGCTTGGTGCAGGGAGTGGATAATGGAGTATAATATAGTTTTCATCATTAAGTTTGTTTTCCGCAATGCAGTTTTTAATTAGTGTGCGTTATCCAGAATGATATCCTATCCTGCGTAACGACCTGGGTCCAAGCCCCCTGCGGTTTAACCCTTAACCAGAGAATAGGCAAGGCATTTACTGATATTTAATATGCTCTCCTCTGTATCTTGGGCTCTGTGATGCGCAGGATTAGCGCAGCTCCAAAGTGACCATCAGACTGTAAAAAAAAGGTGTACATCAAGCTAAAATTACGTTACGAACAACGTGCTTGAGCGAATATTAGAAATAAGTGGTGGCGACATGTCTCCTGTGAATTGCCTTAATTAATTTAATGGAAGCGCAAACCTTCAATGGCCACTTCCATTTAATCGCTTTTGTTCAGATGTGGGTCGAGTTTGTGAAATGCTCGAAAAAGGCTTACGAAGCCAAGATGGAAAGTGCAGCTCAACTTCTGTTTGCCTGGCCCATCCATCAATAAAACTGAAAGGTTTTGAATGCAATATGGCAACTCCCAAGTCAGTATTTCTCGCATTGCAAATGATTTCACAAACGCACAGGTGCGTGCAATAAATTTCGCTTCAAAAGTAGCAGACGAGACGTTTTTAGACCCCCCCTTCCTCACCCCAATTCATATATTGCATTTTAGACCTCAGTTATATTTGATTTTGACTTCAGCTGAGGCATTCGTTTTTGCAATGGGTTTTGATATGCTCGAATCCACGCTGTGAAAAATGACCGGCTGGAAATGTTTTTTTTAAAAAAATAGCATCGATTGAACTGCGCTTTTCTTAACATTTTAGTCGTTTTCAAATAATCCCATCCGAGTTATTTAAGGAACGATTCATCATTCCCGCACGAATGGGTGGCCCATGAGGGTGCAAATGGGCAGCAGAATTTGAGAAAAATGGACGTAGCCCATCAGCCCCTCAATTTGGCAATCATGCAGTATCTGAGCCATGCGTGATTGCCTACTTGTTATAAAATGTTCAACTTTTTTTAAACTCAGTTATAATGTTTTTATGATTTCACTACAGATGGCACTTGTGTTATTTAAATTCACCAGTATCATTCTTCAGGTGAATTCCCTTAGATCTGTAAAAAATTTAAATCATAGAATTGTCAGAGAAATTAGGAAGATATGTAAAAGTTAGTGACATTCATCATGTCTAACATTTGCCTCCACAAACATTTACATAAAGTCATGGCTGTGTAAATTTCAAAATAATTGAAAATCATAGAATTTAATTGCCAAATCTAGTAGGCACTACCTAGTAAATCTAGTTGCTATAATTACAGGCATTAATTAACGCTTAAGTCAAGCAATGGCACTATCAGCCCTACATCTATAGAAATAGGGAATGTCCCCTTTCTAAATCATAACATTTCTTATATTTGCGTATATCATGGTTTTTTGGCTTTTTTTTCTTCAGAGAAACGTGTTTAAAAATGATAAAGTCAGGGAAGTTGAATGTTTTATTTCTCAGGTAGCACTGTTCTAGTTATGAACAGACTATAGTGATATTGGCACGTGAAGTCAGATGACACTTTGTTAATTCAAACAATTGATGTTTCATAATTGCAGGCAGGGGTTCAAATACGTTACTAAAATATCAGAGAAATGTTGTCCAGTTGCCTTAGATTGGTCGCCTCTATTGTGTCTGCTGTCATGTCGTGTTTGGAAGGCATCCATTTCCGGTATTCGCGTTGCGATTCTGATATTGAGGAAGCAATCTGACGTGTAATCATTAATCATAGACCAGTCTGCCGCTGAAAAGATCCTTTAATTGTTGCATCCACCAGTTCGCTGGCGCTGGCCTAATTTTGTCCCTTGTAGAAATTGATTGTAGTTTACGTAAGCTTAGTCGTTCGTGACCGGATTGCCAATGGGTCCCCAAGAACCAGAAACAACAATAACAAAACGAAGGAAGATTGAGACTGGCAACCCATTGGTTCGAAATCCGAAGATGTAACCCTCTGCCTTATCACGCTCATAAAATAGCTGAAGGTTTTCCAGAGATTATTAGATTGCACAGGCTTCGTTAAGCGTAACTGCTCGTGCAAATTAACGTTTTTAATGCCCCTCTAATGAAACGGGATTTCTTTGGTAAACAACTTGCAAATATGCTGCGAGGTGAATTTTGCAGCAGTCGCGCAGCGTATGTGAGCAAAAAACCTAATCTGCTCCTAATGTTTGAGATGAAAATGTGTGATAATTCAGCGAGCTGCTAGTAAGATGAGCAGTGCTACAATGGAAGTTTTAATAAAATTAATTTAAGCATCTACTTATGGCAAGCCAAGCTGAATTCCCCGATGAATTTCTGGTGAATTTTCCACGCGGCTTAGTGAGCATTATAAACCAGCAACGGCCTGTCGTTTGTAGCATAATGTTCACGTTATGAATAAGCTAGTCGTACGTTATAGGGCCTGAACCCGTGTTCATCAGGGGAGGAACACTTTTCGTTTTATGCATTTTAAAAATTGCGAAAATATTGTAATGATCTTAATACGCTGTGTGTGCAGTGATGGCTGATACATTATCTGTGTATATTATTAAAGGCAAACGTTAGATAACTAATGCTTATTTCTGCAATAAAATGTTTTCTAGCTACTAATGTGTTTAACTACTTCTTAAAGTTCAGGAAAATATTCGGTTCAGACATTGCCTGAATTGAATCCCTCGAAAGGATTACAGCCTGGGAACTAGGAGAGATTTCTTCTACCAATTCCCTTCGGGTGCATTAAGTATTGATGTTCTATGGTAATTTTGCTGCTATGATTCAAATAAGATTCGCAATGCAGCAATACCAAAACACGAAGTCTTCTAGACGCATGATGTTGCATTTAAATGAAGTTAGTTTTTTGCTACTTTAATAAAATGCTAGTTTTTAGATGGGATGGTACGAACGTTACTATTCTGTACCTTGTACGCAATTCAAATAAATATTTTTTGCACAGAAATGCGTTGAAGTTTAATAGGTTGTCTAAAATCGCTTATTGCATGGAAAATGATCTATGAGCTAAGCCCCACAATCCTCATCAGGGTAAAAGTGCATTTATATGTAAAAGTTTGTTTCTCCGTGTTCAATGCTAAACATAGATAAACATTAATATAAGGATTTTTTTGAAAAACTGTGTTGGTTTCCTGACAATCATACGTTCAACGCAGACATTTTTAATTTTAACTCAATTGTCCAAATGCTAGGAGTCTACTAGTAATGACGTAACTTACTACTAATAAATTAGCACATTAAATTAACTATTGAAATAGGCCATTGAATTATCACAAGTTGTACAGTATAGGAAAATATGAAAAGGATTTTGCGAAATAATTAATTACCCGATTTATTCATCCTTTGTGAAAAATATCCTTGTTTGTTTACAACCATTTTTAATAAATTGTTAATTTTGTTTAAAATGTGTTGAAGCACCGTATTAAATATGGCGTTGATATTATATACACCATGTTATCTTCTATTACATGGCGTCCACAATATTGGTAAATTTGATATACCAATGTCTGGCAAACTGTACAGTGCATTGATACTGTAAGATCTCATTGATTTAAATTACTGCTGGCTTTCTTTAACCAATTATGTAATTGTTGCAAATATTTGATGTCTTCTTGGAGCCCCGAGAAACCTTCGATGGAAGACTGAGCTGTTCTGGCATTTATACAGTGTTTTGTCACGGTTCAGTTTTATTGACGCCAACAGTTTACGTCATAGTAGCATTTAATGCACTACTGACTCCCTCGACAGAGTTGATTTCATCGCGATATGAGTAGCCTGGCAGATTTCTCAAATTCGACATTTTCGCTTCTCTGTAAGCCAAGAGTGAAGATAGGGAGCGACACCGGATTTCACCATTTTCTAAACGCCATGACATTCAACATCCTGCAGCATTACTGGAGCAAAAAGCTCGGGCTCGCTCTTCAGGGGTCTTGTGTTTTATGCGAATGTGGGTTGGCGAGTATGTATCGCCGCCCCCGCCTTTAACTTTCTTGTTTTCGTGACCTACTTTCATTTTTTTTATTTTCTCGAAGATTCGGCTTGTCATTTGCCTGAAATCTCTTCAGGCATACAGTCTGCTCGATATTATTGATTTTAGCTGACAAAGTGAGCATGAGTGCTTCCAACTTTCTCTCTCCCATTCTCGGCCTATATGGCTGTTGAGACCTTTGCAATTTTTTCGTTCGCCCGCATGGATCCATTACCAGCTATGTTTATTTTCAACTAAAAACCTTCGGATGGAAGCGCATTTCCACATTCCAGATATGTTTGTCGAGGGCTTTTGAAGAGCGTGTTGGCCGCACACAGCAGTTTGGTACTTAAGGAGCAATTTGGCTCCCTAAAAGACGTTCCTGCTTGCAATTGGTCCGTTATTGTGCAACATTTTCAATGAACTTGATGGTAGGCCATCTAGTGGTGTCATTCAATTGCGTTTAGCAGGGTGTCGGCCCGTCTGGAAAACCCAAATATGTCAGGGAAATTAATATTGCCTGGAAATGGCATGGACGTTAATCTGGAAACCAACAGTCAAACCAAAAAAACCATTGTAGATGTCAGTCATTATTTAATTAAAGACCAAGTTACCAAGGCTGGAATTCTTTAGCGCTTAAAGATTGTGACATAATCAACCTAAACATGCCCAAACAGCCATTTTACTTTCAGGTATGGTGTAATAGTATAATTTCTTGTGCATTGACAACTGCAAAATGCCAGTACAGTTTGAATTGCGTTCGCTCCTATCAATAACAAGGACTTTCAACAAGGGAAATTTGATACAGGATTTGATCAGACACCTTCACTTCGCGTGCAAGTTTTGGGGTAATCATGTTACTGGAAGCTCATCTGTTTGCATTTTGTGTTTATGTTGAACAGACATGCAAATGGCGGTCATGCCCTGAGCGGGAGATGAAGTCGTTGATCAAATTCTGTAATTGTTGATGCCCTCGTTATTGCGTGAAACTAACCTGTGGAAGCCGTCGAATTGCATGTAATCAACCGTGTGCTGCGAATTGTGGGTATTGCGTGTATTGCGAACGCATTTACAGTAACAACGCTCTGAATTTCTGTCAATAAGCGATGCCAGAGGCTAATCGCGATCCATTTGACTGCCTTAGATACCGCAGTGGTGTGCGTGATGTCTTTTATTTTCATTCCGGAAGTAGTGAGGGAACATGAGCCATCGTCCTGTTTACCTATCTTTCTGTATAGTCCAAGCTTGGTGACTTTTGGGAACGTCCATAAAGGACCCTTAGGTAGGAGGGGTTGGGAGTGGATGATCATGGACTACGCAGGATTCCCACTTACTGGAATTGTCAGGGACCCATTCTGAAAAGAAATATATTGGCAATGCATTTCATGGAAAGTACTTTCCACAACTTTTGAAATAGTAAAAATGTTATTGGCAGAGTTTTTTTTCTTTTATTCAATAAACATGTTTGATAGTCAGGGAGATTTTTCAAAAAAGAAAAGTTGACGTTACAAGAAATATCGGTGGGAACTCTGCACGGTTCAGCACATTCTGAAGTCCAAATTTTACTTCATGTGAGTGAGTTTAACTTCATGAATATCATAACCTGTTAGTAACGACCGCTTAAGTGCTGTACCATTAGTATGTAAATGTAATTACGTTTGACTAATTTAAGGTCATTTTTTTCTAAATAATGTCATCCTTTGGTCAATTAGTGACGTTTCTTCATGGCAATCTTAACTTTTCCAACGTATTGTCTCGTTTAAAAAACGTCTCAAAATAGCGATACGTTCGAAATATCCTAGAGAATACCTCATTCATATTAAACTTTGACGACGTGTTATCTAGTATATTGAAGTCTGATGTCATTTAATTAGGGAATAGTGTAGAACTGCACATGTGAAGGACATTGTCATCAGTTTTTGTTCTTTTTATCTATTTAAAATCAAGCGATTTTCGTACACATTAACTTCTCGTCTTTTTAAGGGGTCAGACGAAACTTCAAGGTTTCAATTCTGACGATGATAAAGAATAAGAATGAGATGAAATGCACGGGGCATTGATAGATTTGTGCTTTGTGGACAGGCCTTCTGGATTCTATACAGGCCTTCTATGCAGTGGGAAGAAAAGCCAAAGTATTCCATGTAATTATTTGTTTATTGCTAAAATGTAATATTACTACCTAACAACTAGTTTCAGTACAGAGTAAATCGATCTTGTTATCAGCGATGGGTCTAGATATTTGATAAAATAATATTTTTCTCTATGCAAAATTGTTGATGATGAATGAATGACCTTTTTTCCACCCAGAAACGAAGCTTCTATTACCAGTAGGTATATAGTAAAGCTTTCATCAATAAGGCATTATCCGGATATAATTTCGGCATTTTGAATGACAGCAAATGCGGGCCGAATGGCATTATTAGCATTATGATACAGTACATCAATTTAGCGTTTTTTTTCCCATGAAATATATTCGTGTCGAATTGATTTCCTCTAAGTTGAACGACCAAACGTGGATGTACTGGGTTTTCTTTCGTGCTGACTCATCGAAATCCTTTGTGATTAAGTCAGAGTGAGTTTCAATTACACTGAAACTACTTTCGTTTCAATATTAGTTTTTTTGGGTGCCTCCAGCCTATTTTTTACGCTTGTTTGTCGAGTTACATAATGTAATTTCGTTGTTTGCGGTTCAGCAACTCCGATGAAACGTGCTTTTTAGTTCACCAAGCAAAGTAAACAGCAGCTGAGGTGATAGGGGGATGCCCATACATGATAATTTTTTGAATTTATTAATTAGATATTTGTTGGGAATGTATCGGTTTTACGTTGAACCGCTAGAACTGTTCTCAATATAATTTTCTAAAAACGTTAAAACGTTAGTAAAATCGTCATTGTCTGATTAGTATCCTATTTTGCCATAAAAAATACAGGAAATAATATTGATTGGTTGTAGATGACTTTTACAGAGCTCCCACAGACATGGCGAACCTGGAATTTTCTTGGAAATTTGAAGACGTAAAACAGTCAGGGAAAACTCTGGGAGCAGTGCCTTGCTTTTAAAAAATCAAAAATTTAAAATATCAACGTCACATTTGCTTTGACATATCTCAAGGTGTCTACTATAATACGAAGTTATAAAAAGCCATGGAATAAAATTCAGGCCATGGAAAAAAAATGATGTTGACATTAAGCACCGATTTTCAGCAGTTTTTTTTAACCAATATTGTCCTTTGATTCCATCTAAGAAACAAAAATTCTGTATTTTTAATGTAGTTGAAAAAACTTAATGGCATAGAAACGTTATTGAACATTAAGGAATGTGCGTTCCAAATCC